>QMIH01001444.1:78683-107225 GCA_003987875.1 Clarias batrachus
TGTGTGTGTGTGTGTGTGTGTGTGTGTGTGTGTGTGTGTGTGTGTGTGTGCCCTACAATGGATTGGCACACTGTCCAGGATGTACCCCGCCTCGTGCCTATGAGTCTACTGGGATAAGCTCCGCCCCCACGGCACTATATACAGGATGAAGCGCTATAGAGATGAATGAATAATAAAAACAATAATAATATAAATTAAAGTAATAAAAGTGGGCATTAACCTGGGTAGTTAATTTTAAAAAATAGGCTAATGTTGAGTTCTAGTACTCCTGTTATTTTTTTCCATTTTCATCTTGTTTGTCTGTTTGTTTATTTCTACTTGAGTATTCGGCACTGCAGCACAGTGTAGTCTGGCAACCCCAGTTAGCACGAGGGAGAGCGTTTGAGTGAGAAAAAAATACATTTGTGCATGCAATAGAAAAGCAGTTCGGGCTTGCTAAAATATCATTTCAAATAAACATTTAGAATTTAAATTACAGTGGTTTAACTTTAAATAATGAAATAATGGATCCTCTGTTTACAGCATTACGCATCACACTCGCTGATGTACAGCGCAGACAAAGTGTCGTCAGTGTCTATGAAAAAAATTCTACAAATGTAAATATAATAATAATCTAATAATAATTTATAATTAATACTTCATTTTAGCTCATAACGTAAAAAATTCACAAACTAATGAGACTATTTTTGGGGGTTGGGGGGGGCGGGTGTCGAAGCGGGGGGTCACCAAAGATGATGTGCTGCATTCCATTCCAACCCTTAGTACAGGCTAAGGACGACGTCCACTCTACATTACATTAGCATCAGTTGGTGAGTTGTGGTGCTTTAGGCATTAATCATTCTGTTTAACCTGGTCCATGGAGACGTTTCCCGCTCTGGTGTGGTTTTTCCGTGCGGGTGAGATCACTGCATTCACACTCAGGCGTGGACCAAAATAATAATGACAAAACGACCCGAGTCAGGTCTCAGTCTGGTTTCAAGTGAACGCTAGATTGCAAGGAGAAAGAATGAAACCGACCCACCTGCATGAAGTAAATACAATTTTGACATTTTCTGGGAAAAATGCGAGCAGTGTTTTTTTTTCTCTGTAGCGACGAGCTGCTGCACTGAGCCATGAGGAGAAAACAAAGTCGAAGGATAAAGAGTGGACAGAAAAAGCAGACATTCTGAACTAGCTGTTTATAGAAATGAATATCCAGTAACCTGTCCAACGTTAGCTCCATGTTCTATAGTCTCAGCGGCACGTCGGAGGTGTTACACATGCCCTGCAAGTACGACGCACAACTCAGACAACAGAGACTTGCTTTATGATTTATCTAAAGAAGTACAAAACCAAAGGTCTTAGCAAACAAACCCAAAGCAGAGCCGCAGAGCAGCAGAGCCGCAGTCGCCCAGTGGGCTCGAGAATAAATTCCTGCTTTGTCCACCCCTGCTACAGAGCCACTGAGAGCTAACAGAGAGTTAACAAATCAAGGTGCCAACATAAGTAAGATTTATGCGACAGCTAAACGTGGCTGGGGGAGAGCGGAAACTTCCCGCCATCGGCAAGGATTGATGCGATCGAGAAAAGAGAGAGAGGGGAAGGCGTTCTCTTCTACATGAGGAGCACGGACGAATGTGAGCCGTCGTCTAACTACTGTACTCTATTACACTTTCAGTTTCATCGAAAATCTATTGGTACTGTAAACACCTTTCCTTCCTGATCCTTCAACAGAACTGAGAACGTCTGCATCCTAAACACTGCTTTAACGTACGCGTTCCATGTTGGTTTCTCCAGTTCTGATAGAAACACATGCATCTTTTATTTTGCCACTGATGAAGTGATCTTTAGGAAACCTGGTGTCAAAACGAGGCTGAGCGTTCCCTCTTTTTTATTACATCGCAGAATCCTCACTGAAATATTGTAAAAACAGGATTCTACTTTTATTTTTTTCCTTATAAACACACTGGCAGCGGATATCTCAGGACCCGGAGCTGATACCGTAATAAACATATCGCTTATTGAAGCAGGAATCTAAATTAAGCCCTTAATATTCGACCTGATACCTGATTAGATGTGACGGGTCACAGATCTTCTCTCTCTCGTGCAGCCTCTCAGCCATGGACTCGTCACACACAAACCTTACACGGTCGCTGTAACAAAGGCGTGAAATACGACATCGGCGACCCGCAGCCCTGCGAGGCCATTACACACCTGTTCTAACTCTTATTTGCGCTTTTAAACAAATTCATTTTTCCTCATTACCTAATCATTTGGCAAGAATCCAAAGGTCCCTTCATTTCCGAGCTAGTGCAATGCAGAGTGGCACCATTAAATATCATACACACAAGCAATGTAAGTAATGAGGCGAAAAATTGCTCATTGTGGCTAAATATGGATAACACTGGGGGATCTGAGTCATTTAAGGCACGAGGTCACACACAATTAATACCAACATTAACAACTAGTTTGTCACTAATAACGCAGCTGAAGTTTTCACACATCCTAAAAAAAGCCCACAATGCATTCGGCGTGAAATAATTGCGTCTGGATAATTATCGTCTTTCGCTTACGCGCAAACGGGTTATAGCTGGGTTTATCAAATAAACAAAAACCTTACAACACTTTCCCATCTCTAATCACATTAGAAAGCCAAAACCAGTTTAAGGGTTAAATACGATGTCTCGACATGTAAGCAAAAAATATTGGCACCCTTCGTGAAAATCAGGCAAACATCTAAAATAAATAATGTATGCAATAAGTCACTGGATATGTTCAGTTTAAACACATGAATCTGTTATAAAGTTTTTATTTTTAACAAACATTTTAATATTACATTTGCAGCAAAACCTCTTCCATGAATAACGTTTTACATTCTTAGGCTGTGCTCTTCACTTAGACTCAGAAACATTGTTTTTTTTTTTACTTTCTGTCTTAACGTAGACTCGCGTTTGTGTCTTTTCCTTCTTCCAGGAGTGTTTATGATCCCGTCTTCGCAAGATATCCAGGAACACTGACCGACTCGCGCACAAAAAGCATCAGTGATCAAACCGACCCCATGTTTCACAGTGTGTATGGACTGTCGTAACTTTTTCTCTTTCATTTCTTCTTTCGTGCAAAACCTTCGAAACAGCTTTCTGCTATAGAGGTGGAACAACGTTTATTCCGATAAGTGCAATTCCGAATCTGTACCTGTATAAACCGGAAACAAGACCCCTGTGCCCTCCAGAGACCGCTCAGAGCGACTGGCATCGAACAGCACAAACACAGAGTTAAAGAGGCACAGCAAAGCAAACGTACCTGATAAAAGCAAGAGATACATTGAGAACAGAAGATCAAGGGCGAGGTAATGCAGGGATCGAGCCAAGCAATTAGCAGACAAAATGAGGAATCTCAAAAAGAATTTCCGTACCTCCCATCCATAACTGTGTTTACGTCCGTGTGGAGCACATTACAGTATCTGTTCAATTCAAATTGCATTCATAGATCATGCATTTGGGTTCCATGCCTTGATCTTTAATATTATCAAGCTTATAAGAGAGAAAAAAGGAGATTTCCAACATAATAATAATATTAATAATGACATGAAAAGTAAGCAGTTGTCCTGGACATCGATCTTCTTTATTTTAGGCAATAATTTTGACCAGAGTGAAGATAATTCTGGAGTTGACCGTATTATGGCTTGCAAATGGAGAATATATATTACGCAGTTTAATGTAACCTAATTTCTGAGCGGGGCTTTTGAGCTTTCAAGAAGAAAGATACGTAAAATATTGAAAATGGCTCCCAGTATAAAAATGAACCGTAGCCATGCAGACATTAGAGATTCCATTTAAGCTGTACATGCTTGGGTGGAATCAGCTAACAAACACTCGCAAAGGGATTCATTTTATTTTAATACTCCTCCCGCAGCTGCTCAGCATCTGCGCCAAGCCCACCGGACATCTTTTTTCATGAAGCAGACACATGCACAAACATAATTAGTCGCTGCACTCTCAAATAATATTAAGTGTCTGACAATCAGTCATTCTAATTGAAGGCATCAATTACGGCGCGATGTCGACGGGACTGCTTGTTTTGAGACGCCTCGTGTCTGAAAAAGAAATCATCTCCGAGGTCACAGGAAGTGCTGACTGGATTCTGCGTTTCATTTTTCCCATGGTGTGTAATCCGGAAAAAACTGCTGCGCCAGAACATATGCGTGGCGTAATAGGTCATGCCCTCGGAATATGCATATTCTAATATGAAAATAAGCAGACAAGCTCCCCGCCGCCGCCGCCGCCGCCACTGGCAGGCACAGCAAAGGCAAACATCTGCAGCGTGCTCATCACGGCCCTGGTCGCTCTGGAGGACAATGGCCTCACAGCAGATGAGCGCGGATGGAGAGAGAAACGCCCCGCGGTGCTTAATGACCCCCGAACAAAGAGGATTATGCCAGAACACCCAACGATGTTAACACAAACAACATCCATCCACAAGTGCCAAGCCGGTTCTCATGCCAACCAAATGGAAAACACACCACCCTGCGTGCACAAGAGGTGTGTTTATAGTATCAGTCTAATAACAGAATAAATAATTCATTATGGTTATGTCTACAATTGTGTTGTTCTGTTTGTTTTTTTTTAACTATGCTTTTGAAATGAGCATATGTGCATAAGCCTTGTTTCACTTCCCTTTCTCTTCATGGTTCATTTGACATAGTAATGACACATAGTAGTGTATTAACTGCTGAAACTATAAAAGGGTGGGAGGGGGGTGGGGGGGGCGCAGATCCTGCCAGAACATCATCAGCATTTTGGAAGTTTTTAAAAGGTCATAAAGTGAGGTTATAACAAAAGATTTTAAACATATTAGAATCTATACGTTTGATTAAGTCAGACAAACTAGTGCAGTAGAAGATGATGATTTTAAGAAAAATTAAAGATAACTGATGCAATATTAGAGAGAGAGTGAAAGAGAGCGAGAGTGCGTAGTATATGTGTATACATAGAATATAGTACGTTTTCTACATTCTAGAGCAACACTGGATCAGTTATTTCATAGTTACCAGCAGTCATGGCGTTAGGTGAATAAGTAACAACAGTAACAGTCGGGTGTTATTATAAGACATGAAGGTCGGCTGTTCTGGATCAGTTTCTCACAAGAACAGTATTGTGTGTGGAGTGTGTTTGTAAACCCCATCGCGCTCCATGATGAAACTGTCTCTCATGAAGACCTTCACAGGAAAACGAGACCAAAACTTACTGCTGCAGAGGAGAAGTTCATTTAGAGTCACCAGCCTCAGAAATCACCAATTAACCTCAAGCAGCACCTCAGATTAGAGGCGTTATGAAGCTTTACAGAGCAGAAGGAGCAGATATACATCTCAATATCAACTGTTCAGAGGAGATGATTGTGTGTTTTATATAAACACCTTCAGTGATGTCTTACAGTGTAGAAAGAAATAAACACCAGGAACGACCGTGGGGTGAGAGAGGGGTGTACAAACTTTTGACTGGTAGTATACTGTATATACTTATACAGTATATCTCGATAATCTATAACATAAACACTATGAGTAGGTGAACGACAGTCATCATCAACTATACTCCAGTAAACTGGTGAGAGCATGACGGGTTCCTAAGGCTCGGCCATGCCACGCCCGTCCGGTCCGTTCCTGCAGAAAAGCCTGTGCATCACAACTTTTAAAAAGAGTCAATGATGGTCACGATACAAAGGCACCAGGAAACAAACTGCACCATTCTTTCTGCATACAGTACATACTGTACACTGTATATATGACTAACACATGACTTCTCACCAATGTTACAGATATTAAAGGCAGAAAGTAAGAAATGCAGTTAATTGAGGGGCAATTCTATTGTCTACTTCACATTATGTAAGAACATGACGGGGAAAAGTCTGAAGTGAATCACTTTGTTATCACTTTGTATGACGTCCACAGCATTCATCAGGTTACATTTTCAGAGGTTCAACAGCCTCGGAACTAATGTGAAAGGTCAAAGTCCTCTTTTCACAACGTGCACTTTGAAATCAGTTGTTCTATAAATACTACTCATCATTTAATAAATAGTAGTGGTTAGCGCTGTTGCCTCACACTTCCAGGGTCGAGGGTTCAATTCCCACCTCTGTGTCTGTGTGTTCAGAGTCCTCCGTGTCCTCCGCGTCCTCCACGTCCTCCGCGTCCTCCGCTTTCCTCCCACAGTCCAAGGACATGCAGATTCGGTTTATTGGTGTTCTTAAATTCAGGGTAAACAGTATAGATGATGAATGAATGAATGAAATAAGTTCACCATCTGTTGATTTGCTTGCCATTTTCTCTCTTATTTAGCACCATATGAAATGATAAGTGCAGACATTATATCTATGACATACACAACTGTTTATAAGATACTGTATAATAAAGAAGTGTTTCTTAATGCAGTGGCTCAGAATGTTTCTCTCCCCTGTCCAATACCTGATGAATTAAGGTCTTGTGGATGCACTTCTAACAAGTTGGTGGAAAATAAGACTTGCTATATGAAATAGTGAATACCTGAACCTGTTTAAAACAAGCTTTTAGACTGTATATTGTCTAGTTAAGTAAAAAAGTCCTTAAATAGTAGCCTATAAAAAATAAAAAAATTAGGTTTTTTATTTCAGGCGATGTCGTCATTAATGTTGTCCTCCCGTGCCGAAAACTACAGTCGCTGGAGTTACTGCCCCTGGCTGTAGAACAAGTTTAACACCAAAGAGTTAAGCTATAGGCATTATTGTTATTAATACACTATGACAGATACTAAAATATATTCATTCCATTAACAGCTTTCTGGTGGTCAGGGTTGAACCCGATCATGGCAACACCGGGTATAGAGATCAGATACGACAATATATAATATGATAATTACGAGTTCTTAATAATTCAGAGCCCATTAAACATTTATGCATCTGCAGAGCATGAGTAATGTACGGAATGAATCTATGATATATATTTTTTTACACTGATTAATTATTGACTAGATTAATTCAGTGGTAGAATGATGAGATACTAAAAACCTGCACGAGTTCGGAGTCTCGTCTTCGAGAAGCTCTTCTGTCTTTACGCGCCTGCTTCCATTATAAAAATGAGGATGAGAGAGGAATGTAATAAACAGGTTTCTGTAGCGGCAGATTAATTACACCATTCAGAAGGCACTTGGGCTTTGACACAGTGCACTTGAGCTGGCCGAAGGCAAGGTTGTAGACATCCTTTCAATTACAGTCTACTTTTAGACTCGGTGCCCATGGGACAAACAACCAATGTCACTGCAGTAGAATCTAAAGTGTTGGAATGTTACTGCAGGCTCCGTGAGCCCCGAAAAAAAAAAAAAAAAAAAAAAGAAAAAAAAAAGTGCACGAGCCCAAGTATTTGATAAATTAATCTCAAGGAACATTTGAGGCTGACAGCTACTGTAAACACAGAGGCTTCAGAGGCAGCGGAATAAACCCGAACGCAGGCTGATCTTTGATATCGGAGCGCCGGTGGCCCTGTGCGTTTAACCCGGGGCTGCCGCCTTCGCTAATTATGACCAGAGATAATGATGATCAAGGAAACTAATTAACCTTGCTGAAAAATGTCAGGTCGTATTTCTGAAAATGTTTCAAATGTGTCGCCGAGAAAAAGAGGAAAATCCGACTTATCAGATGAGCGCAAGTGATGCAACAGACGTCTACGTGTGGAATTCACGGCTGGGTGTCTGTAAATGCTGCCGTGTCCCTGGAACAGCTCGAGCGAGGCCAGGATTACAGACAAAACCCAAAGCAAAGACACAACAATTAGAGTAAACACACACATATGGTATAATGTGGTTAGCGAAGTACATGCTTAGTGAAGCACTCGGAAATACTGCTGTGAGCTCGAGAGTGCTCGGGAACAAAAGCTCCCGGATAAGGCCAAAAGTCTGCGGACACTTTACTACTACAGCTGTATGCGCTTTCCCGAACATCCCAATTCAGGTTATCGTTCGCTTTCACTCTTCCGGAAAGCCTCGGCATTATGTTCTACAGGATCTGTGCTGAGTTAATGAGATCATGCACTGGTGTGTTCAGTTCATCACAGAGGTGTTGAGTGGGGTTGAGGTGCAGGACCTTCCACTCCGGCATGAACAACGTCTCCAGTGTCGCTTTTTGTGCACGGGGCGTCGGTGCGCAACAGGATTCGGTCTCCTTAGTTTCAGTGGAGGGACGATTATAATGTACAGCATAGAGACATCCTGTATCATAAGACAACAAACAACATCTTTGTTGCAGTCTTTTACAGGAGGACCGCATACCGCGCTGTGTGACTGTGACTGTTAAACGTCCACGTACTTTTGGCTGATGTCAGTTGCGGCGTTAATGGAGGACATCTCGTTATTCACATGAGATAAACAATCTCTGAAAGAATCACAGAAATGTTAAAGTCATCAACATTTAAAATAAAATCCATTATAATCCCCCTTATAATACAAACTGATTATTTTGACCTTTTATTATTACCGCTTGCTTAAGTCCTTGTGATGATTAATAGGTCACATGACCACGCCATGGCGCCCTGGTAGGCAGAGCCCGCGCGGGGAACACTATAATTGAACCTCCTCAGAACCCCGTCATACCGGACGCGCTGATTCTCTGATAAGTCCATTTAAATGACCTTTACATTTTATTTTTCTCTCGCCAACATCTGGTTTGGTTTCGGTTTTGGATGTGGATGTGGATTTGTCAGGAGACGATAGAAAGGAGCAGTTCATGGAGAGTCTTTATACTGACGGAGAAAGCACCAAAGCTCCTTCCCACTGGGTATCATGGACACTTTACCAGACTGGAGATCTATTACCTAGTTGTTGTTTTTTGTTCCTACTGGTCGTTTTACAGAAGGTACAATATGGAGTAATCTTTCCTGACATGCGCACACACACTTCCTATTAAAAAAAAAAAAAAAACTAAGACTAGATTACAGCACTCTTCATAGCTCTTTCCTGAACATCTCCTCTCCGACCCATGGTGTTGTGCACAGGGACTGAAGTGCACGCAGCTATCTGTTGGAGATCTGTACAGTATGATGCAACCTGATTTCAGTAATGAGAACAGCGCCGTAATAAAGCGTGGAACTAATTACGGAAAGCGGCCAGAGTTGAGCCTTGATGGATCGAGCCGAGTACCCAAATGTTAGGCTCGAGAGCTTTTGTCTGCTCGCATAAGCTAAAAAAAAAAATAATTAAAACAGCCAGGGGGTTAGTAAGCCATAAAACAGCAATTTGTTAATCCATAAAAGAGCTATTTCAGTGGAGTGTAAACTGTTTGTCCTGAAGTCCATCAGATTCTTCATCACTTTCTCTCTGCTCTGCGTTTCATTGGCTGAAACTGCTTATGTGCTTATGTACTGCTTTTTTTTTTTTTTTTTTCGCTCCTAAATCTCTTCCCAAACCCACACACTCACACCCACACCCACAGACAAACACAAACACACACCCACACGCAAACACACACCCACACGCAAACACACACCCACACGCAAACACACACCCCCACATTAATTGCACCAGCTCCTTTCCGTAATGTGTTGATGTTGCCTTTTCATTCAGACGTGTAATTTCTTTTTCGTGCCAAGTAGCGCACACACATCATGTCCACGGGGCAAAACCCTATAATAAGCCTCACGCTCAAACTACACAAACCTTTGGCCCTGGATATGATTACTTTCAGTAAAGTAGCACCAATCCAAACCTCCACCTCGGCACCATGGCCGGGTTCTCAGAATTACGTCAGGTTTTTTTCCAGAGCTAAATATAAAACCGTGCCGGTAAAGGGAACGACACCACATGTCTCCTTGAGTTTGTTTTAGATCCTGTGTGCGAAAGCTGGAGGAGATCCGTCAGATGTTCTGTTCCCATGAGAGACAAACCCAGTGGGCTTTTGGAGAAGTGGTGCAAACTCAGATAAACGTGGCCATGAAGTTCTCACTATTCTGGGATCTCTGCTTTCATCTCTCTCTCTCTCTCACTCTCTCTCTCTCTCTCTCACTCTCTCTCTCTCTCTCTCACTGTCTCTCACTCTCTCTCGCACCTTCCACTCTTAGCCACATTATTTATAGGTTATCAAACATGTCACCTCTCACATTCTACACGTTCTCTCCTTTTCATCACTCTTCTCTCCCATAACACACCGCACGTGCTGCTTTCATCAGATAAACTCTGACGTGCATCAAAAACATTACCTCTCCTTCCATACTTAGACATCTCTCACAGCTCATATCTTACTGTCTTTATTAGATAAAAAGCTTATCGTTACTGATACTCCCAGAGCCCGAGTCATCACACGGGTTAACATGGTTAATGTCCCCAAAGAGCGAGCATAGGGCAGATCTAATCAGAAGAAAAATAAAATAAAATAAATATATATATATATATATATATATATATATATATATGTGAGAGCAACAAAAAAAAAAACACAATCACAGCAAAAGGGCAACGAGAGAGGGTCTCCGTGTCAGGTGAGGACGCATGTTTTCACAGGGAGAGATGTATTACAATTTTCAGGGTCATGACCCCGGACGACCTGAGAGACTGTCACCACTTTTATTACGTCTGTGAAGAAACTGCTGGATTCTGGTCTGGCTTACGTCTGGAATAAAGTCTGAATGATGTGTCTGATTAGTCTGGGAATGAGTATGAGAGCGACCGTGTCTGCTTATCACTCAAATACCCCACGCCAACCCCTCCGAACTGACGACTCTGTGGCTCTGGAGCCGTCTCGCTCTTCAATTAAACCCTTACATCAGAGCTGCCTGTCAACCATAAACTCCTTCATCTTCTATCAAAACCAGAAGCCGCCTCCGCTCCTGTTTACAGAAAAATAAAAGGGCCAACTCATTTGAGACAGAGGGCGTAACGGTTTGAAGAGGTTTTCTTTGCCTCTTGTTGCACAGCACACCGCCGTTCCTTTCTAATTATACTTTCCGTGATTTCCTATTGCACTTTAGCATGGACGGAGCTCAAGGTCATCTCCCACGGCAGCATACAGAACCCGGTCCGCAGTCTTTCCCACTTTCACACCAGCTTCATCATCTGAACCACAGGTCGATTCAACCCACATACAGTGAAAAAAAAGGAGCAGCTCAAAAAAAAAGAGCATGAGACAAACATGCCAGTGGAAGACGTGTGTTTTAGGGCGAAGGAGGAAACGGACCACCTGAAAAAAATAAATAAATAAATCATGCAGTAAAGATGCATCGCTCCTGACAACGACGACACCATTACGGTCGCATAAGAAGAAGAAAATCGCTGTTTCTTTTCCCTCGTTCAATTCTGTAGAGCTCTGGTTACAGTTCGCCCGTACACCTACTTCTCTCTCCGCTCTCCTGTGCATTCATCATTAATTACATTACTTACCCATGATCAGTTCGTCCATGGCGTTTAATCGACCTTGTAATTTTCTTGGAGGCAGCCGTGTTACCTTAACACAAACATGAGGCCACCGTACTCCTCGTGATGTACCGCACGTTCCCCATGTTCCCCATGTTCCCCATGTTCCGCCCTCTGCAGCATTTTAACTTCTCTGTCATTAAAAGGTATTTTTATTTTACTCAGTAAACAACAATTATCCAGGGCATTTTCTGTGCAAAATAAAAAATAAAATAATGGCAGTGCTGCTTTTCAGGTTTTTTAATTTCCATATAATAATATTTCTGTGTCTTAAAAAAAAACATCAGAAATGATCATTTGACCCCTGGCTTTAAAGCAAGAAGCAAATGGTTTATAATGAATATCTCTTATTCCCATTATGTGGCCTGATAGAACTAGAACTAGGCAGTGCAATATGATATGATATGATATATCATAGTTTTTTTTTTTTTTTTTAAATTATTTTTTTGGATTTTTCCCCGATTTTCTCCCTAATTTAGTTGTGTCCAATTCCTCCCCGTCACTAGGGGGCTCCCACATTAAGGCTACTACTACCACTCAGCCGGGAGGGCCGAAGACTATCACGTGACGCCAGCCGACCGCATCTTTTCGAACTGCTCGCTCGCGCACCGTTGGGGGCGGAGTCACACACTTGGAGGACAGCGCTATCCGCTCCCTCCGTTGCGCGAGCTCACAGACGCCCCTGACTGGCTGTAGAGCCRTGATTAATGCGGGAGCACTATGTACCCCTCATCCCTCCCCTCTGAGAGAGCTCGGCCAATCAGCTCTCTCTAGACCTCCGGCAGAGAGAGGTTACAGCATCACCTGGGATTCGAACTAGCGATCTCCGGATGATAGAGCGAGAACTTTACCACTGCGCCACTCGGAGGCCCATATATCATAGTTTTTAAATAGACTTTAAAATATATATATATAATGAAATATATTTATTTTTTATACCTTTTATATAAAACAAAAATATCAGATTATATTTTTATTAATAATTTTACAAATGATAACTTTTTATGTAAGATTAGTGTACTGTAAGCATAAATTACCATAATATGTATTGCACGTTGTAATTTTTTTTTCCCGCTCATATTGCCCAACTGTGGCACGTTGGCGTTAGTGGTTAGCCCTGTCACCTCGCGCCTCTGGTGTGTGTGTGTGTGTGTGTGTGTGTGTGTGTGGAGTTTGCATGTTCTCCCCGTGCTTGGTGGGTTTCCTCTGGGTTCTCCGGTTTCCTCCCACAGTCCAAAGACATGTAAGTTAGGTTAATTGGCGTTCCCAAATCGGCCGTAGTGTGTGAATGAGTGTGTGAGTGTGTGTATGTGTGTGTGTGTGTGCCCTGCGATGCATTGGTACCCTGTCCACATACCCCTCTTTGTGCCCCAAGACTCCAGGGATGGGCTCCAAGCCCCTGTGACCCTGAATACAGGACGACGCGGTGCAGACGATGAGTGAGTGAGTGAGAGTCCAATGACATGGCAAGTGGCCTAATCGGTGTTTCCAGATGTGTGTGAGAGTGTGTGCTTGTGCCCTATGACGGAGTGGCGTGGTGCCCTAGGAGAGGCTCTTACAATACTTAGAACACTAAAGTTGCAAGGTTTGCTGTTGATGATGATATTACTGTTTTTCTCAGCAGGTTCGTCACTGTTGATTCCATAGTCGATAATGTAATGTTATTTTTCTCACACTGGGAAAAGTGCTTCTTCCTCTCTGATAAAAAAAAAAGAAAATATCTGGTCAAATTTGTCTACGAGAAGGAAAAGCGAGTGGCGCTGTTCATTTAAATCATTCGATAATGTATCACAGTGAAGTCTCGGGCATGCATACTGAAGCACATGTGGTGCGCGTACACTGTGTTTGAACAGCTCAGAATTACAGATATCAGCACATGTTCCCGTGGAGGCTCATGTTCCTGCAGACGGCTCACGTGCTACGACACAACGTGCCGCGGTTATAACAGATGCCTCTCCCAAACAAGCATAGACTTTTGCCACTAATCTCCCCCTAGCACACTTTTATTTCTGCTGCTACATACAGTATGTACTGATGATTGAATGCACACTATTAAGGGTCACAATACCTAATAGAAAAATCAATTAATGGGACGGTTTTAGTGACATATATCTGACAGCCAACACCAAAAAAGCCCTTGATCTGGCCAGGCACTGAGGCGTAACGAGAAGAAAGCGCCTGCTATTTGTCGCACATTAAGGGAATGCATTTATATTCTCCAACAGACGTGATTAAGCTGATCATCATGGCCCTGCCAATAAGCGCTAATGTATAGACGAGGCTAGGAATTAAAAACGGCTCGGTGAGCAATACTTCAGTATTCTCCACCATGAGCTCCTCGCTGGAAAGATCTTCCTCCGAAATATATCTGCCCTCAAGCAATCATGCACTGGCATTTGTTTTATGGGAAAAAAAGCAGGTTGGGGAGATGTATTATAAAGGAGACGAACAGATTACAGCAGCGTTTGAAATGTATTTGGCGTGCCATTTGCAAACGTCTAAAACGGGCCTTAAACAGGAGCTTGTCAGTATTATTTAAATAAAAAGAGATACGAGCGTGCCAATTTTCACACTTCTGTGTGTGAGCTAACTGGATGTAGTGGTGGCAGCTCTCTCAGTCTGGAGGCTTCTTTCACAAAAAAAAAGAAAAGAAAAAAGATTTAAATAAAATGTAAAAGCCGACTCCTGAGCACATGCTTTCCCCAGCAGTCCATGAACATAGGCAGAGGGCTTGTGATTGTCTAACGACGTTACAATGCTGGTGATGGCAATCATCTCCTATCAGAGTTAGTTCTCTTTATGGACGACGGCTATAAGCCGAACTGAATGGTCACTTCATTTCAAGTGGCTTCCGAATCTTGCATTTGAATCTACATGCAATTTTAATAAACCTGCAGAAAGGATTTGAGATTTAAGAGTTTGGGATTTTTGCCCTAGACGACACCATTTTGCAATGCATTCTGGGTTTTTTACGACTGCATTAAAAGAAGCTTTCAGCCAATTATCACAAGTCATTTCACCACAGGACTCACACACACGCCCTCTATGTGATGTCCTATGCAGATCAGGGTCTACGTCTCGAACAAGCTCACGCCGACGGCTCGTACCGAACGTACAGGACTTCTTTTGCAATGAAACCAATTCAGATACGCATGAAATAAATCTGTGCTGCCGCAATCATATGGACTTTTGTGGAAGAAGAAATGCGTTTGCCATTTGCCCTAGCAGACTCCAAATGCCCCCTGGTGTCACGGGGTTTGGTCCGGGTTATTAGACCTGGCACGTTGGTCACAAATCAACCACCTGCTGCAGTCCAACCCTGCACCTACAACAGCTGCTGGGGAGCTGAACAACCCCCATGCCACGTACACGCCGACTCCAAACCATACCACGCCATCAGGCTCATTTTCATACAGCCCTGGTAGGCAGTGGTCTGCTGCAGACGGACTTTAACAGGCAAAAGTTCACGGACGGAGTCACTGCCTGCGTGCACAAGTAAAATAAGTGATGCTGTGGAATTTCAGAAAAGGCACGCATCCATGAAATACAACAAAGTCAGAAAGTTTCAGTGTCAAAGAAAAGAGTGATTATAAATTCTGTGCCAGAGCTTGGAGAACTATGCAGATTTTACTTATTGTTTAGTCTCTGTTTATTCCCTGCCATGTGCATCAGCGCTGCTCAATTAAGCGCATAAAAATATGAACCTGTGCAATAATTTAATCGTGAAAGGCAGCAATTTATTACAAGTAATATATATATATATAATACAAGTTTGAAATTCACATCAAATGTGTCAATAATTGAAATACTTATTTATTTCTTTATACATTTGAGCTGATAAATCATTTCTGGAAACATCCTCTTAATGACATCATCGGTGCCTTGACACTGGTCAACACCACATTTTTTCTCCTGGACAAAATTACAAACAGCAAGAATTTTGCAAGACGAGCAAGAATTGGAAATAGATTTGAACTCTGTAAAACAAGCGAGGCTTGAAATACGAGCAGTATTGAGGGTAATCGTCTCCCTTGTTCTCTGGCTGCCATCACTTCAGCTACGATTCTTTACAAAGGTAAAGTGCAGATTTTAAAATTTGTTTTATTTTTACTTTATATTTTATATTAATAATTTTTATATGAATATTTTTTGGTTGCAGAACAAATCATGAGAATTTCAACTATCTCTTATAGGGAGGTTTGCTTTGATATATGAGTGATTTGGATTACAAACACAACTCTGAAATGAATTATGCTCGCAATCCAAGGTTGAACTGTAATTCTTACGGACTTCCACCTGCTGATTACACAAAGACTGTGCAATTTGTTGTATCTCATAGTTTTAATGAAAAGTATATTTTTATGAATTTTTATGGAGTAGAATTTAGCTCGCTGGCAACCTTATATTCATTTACTTTTTCTAATTACTGTATGTCTCGAAACTCATGTGTTATGGATGATGTCATACATCAGAATTTCCTGTAGTGCCACACTGACTCCAATGTAGACGTGGAAAAAGAATTTTTTTAATTATATATTTTTTATCGTGAGGCGGTGGAATGTTGCCGTTCCTCAATAATCCTACAGGTGGCGCACTCTAAACTATTCTAAACTATGTGGTATAAGAAAATTATTTGCTAAGTTTGTTTAAAATTGTAGGAAAATCTTTTTTTAAAAATACATTGAATCAAGAAAATTGTGATACTAACTGAATCGTGATACAAAGTTGAATCAGCACCTGTGTGTCGTGATAACACTTTATATGTTCAGCAAGTGTTATTTTTTACCTGTGTTTGTTTATTAGTCTAGATTGATATGTTTGAACACAAAATGGTACATTTAATAGTTAAATATTGCAAATATCACTCACGTACAGTATACATAATCATCGTACATGTGTAGAATTATTGTTGATTATATCATAATTCAAAGCGGGTCATGTTTTCTAGTATAGGATTCTTTGTGCCATGTGTGTGCATTTTTGCCAAACTGTTTATTTATGTCGAATCTCTCTGTAGTATTTATATTTATCTTGACTGGAAACGAGGGCGTAGCCCAAACCTGCTCCAGCACGACAATGCTCCATCTAAGGTCAATGAGAAGACGGTTAACCAAGATCTGGAGGAACTCGAGCGTCCTGCACCGAGCCCTGACCTCAACCCCACTGAGCAGCTTTGGGATGAACTGGAAGAGCAACTTTACACCGAGCCTCCTCATGTTACATCTCTCTCTCTCTCTCTGAAAGCTTTCAAGCTCTCGTGGCTGAATGAACACGAATCTCAACAGCCACAATCCAAAACCTAGTGAAAAGTCTTATCAGAAGAGTGAATGCTGTTAAAAAGGGAGTAAGAGGACTTCATATCAACGTCTCTATGGTTGTTGGGATGGAATGCTCTTGTCAAACATTCTGAAACGTGAACAAAATCCCCCCGGAGCTCGGCTTCAGCCATTTATCGCTTTCACTAAAGCAGCTCTCTTCATTGTACTTATTCATTCCTCGATCGCTCTACCTCACCGATACAACACAATACACACTCTGCTAAAACCTGCTAAAGATAATGCAGAAGAAGAAAAGGAACGACTCGAAGAAATTTGCTTATGGGCTGTAAAGAGCCGAGGAAACTTCGCTATGACAGAGACGCCCACTTCATGGAGAGAGCCACTTACTGCAGAGGATAAAGAGCAAGCACTCGTTCTGATTACTAATTTCTCAAGAGAATCGTGCATTAAGCACAAGCGACGCCAGCCGCTAATTTTTAGACGACCTTGCTCGCTTTCCCACAATCAGAGAATCCCGTGTCCTGTCACTCAGACGGATGTCTCACGGCCTGCGTGGGCTCCACATTCCAAATGCTTTTTACAAGCCACGTTCGTGCCGCATAGATCATTTGTGCAAATCTATGCGTGTTGGGATTCTGAGCACAGCGTGTGTTTGCAAAGAGAGAATGTGGAGATGTAAATGACATCGTCGCTTCATTTCATACACGCCGCAGATTACTCCCAGCGTCCCAGGGTCAGATTTTAACAACGGTAGTAAAGATTACAGAGTTTCTGATCCAAGCGTAGGGACTGAATATGTAAAAAGAAAAAAAAAAAGAAAAAAAAGATAGCTATTTTTCCATCGCATACCCAAGAGTATTTATGGCCTTTCCTTCTTTCATATAGAGGAATGTCAAAGCCTGAGCTTCTCAATCCTTCCTGTAATTCCAGCGTTCTCACAAGTCAATAAGGTTGCATTGTGGGGAAGAAAAAAAAAAAAGCAATGCTCTGTTCCATCTCATTTCTGAGCAGCACGGGTGAGATTCAACAGGTGTTTCCTGTCTCTGCTCGACTCCACACTGACCTCCTGGCCTGATAGTCAACACAGAAACGGCAACAGATAACAAGCATGTTTGTGTTAAACCGAGCCCTGTTCTCACACTCAGCTTCCTGTGGATCCACATTGCATTTGAGTGTTTTATGTCTGCATTGATATTAATAAAAGCAGCATTAGGGATTTGCTTAAAGAATATACACATATAACCGTATACACACACGCACACACACACACACACACACACAAATGTCTGTCCTAGAAACCTCCGGAAAGTCATAAACCATTTGCTTCTGATAATATTCAGCTTCATATGATTCTGCAGTGTGTCCATGGAACACTAGATAATGGGAGACGAAAGCCTGGAAGATGAAAATGTGGGAGATTTGCCATTTGAAATCAATAACAGTGGGCGAACATGCTTTATAGAAAACCTGGCATGAAATTGCTGCTATGATTTATGGTCCTGCGTTCTGCTTTGAGAATACAAATCTCTGCATGCTGGGCAAAATTCACACAGACATGCCAAACTCCTGTCGAATAAAAGCAAATGAGTCGACGCTTTATTAATGAACTTACAACCTGAGAAGCAAAGACGTGCCGTTGTGTAGCGTCCCCTTTATCTGGAGCATAGAACCTGCACTCGATTTGTGAGTTTTTGCATTTATCATTCCTCTTCTTCTGGAAAACAGGGATCACTTCCGACTCAATGTAAAAAAGAGAAGAGAGATGTAGAACTTTACTCGTCTGTTTTAGATGTTTTCTTTCTCTCTCTCTCTCTCTCTACCATGAACGGACGTAACCTAAAATCAGGAAGACAGTCCGGCTTCATTGGAAGCTGAAATATCAGAGCTTCGTGATGGAATTGCAGATGAAACCTAAGCGCCTGGCAAAAACAAGTCTCCAGTCTGGCTATTTTTATCTTGAAGTTCAGTGGTGACAAAATTCTCAGCCTGAGGCCTGAATCCCACATCGCCGCGTTACAGACTGAGAAGATCATTTACATATAACCTAAAATTATAGTCTGCAGCTGATAGATGGCATAATGCAGCGCTTGAGAATACAATAAGGTAATTATGTACTGTATATATGTGCAATTTACCTTCTAATCTAACTAGGAACAGTTAGACGCACGGCTTTGAGGCAATCTCCTGAAGTTAGCTCAAATTCTTTATGTGTCGTCATGGTAATCATGTTAAAAACAGACAAGAGATAATAATTTCACTGTTTTTTTTTCCTGTAGAGATTCAAAATGGAAGATCAACATTATTGTGTGTGTCTTTACAGAATCTGTGTTTCTGTGAACATTCAGCGAGTGAAACGCATCGTCCTTGAAAATCAGCGTCACAGACTTGGGGAAGAGACGCATCTGTGTGTGTGTGAGCTGTACACACACACACACTCCTTCAGCAGCACCACTCGCACGTTACAGGAACTCGGCTGGGAGTTATGGCCACGCCCCCGTACTGTCCTGACCTCGATCCAAGGCATTTACACATGTTTGGGTCGTTAAAGGAGTTCCTGGGAGGCCGGCGTTTCAGGCTGTTCCATCGTGTCCCCGGCGTACTGAGAGCTCTAGTGAGACTCTGTGATAAGTGCATCAGTGTATCAGGGGATTATACAGAGACATAAAGGGAGTGTTCACTCTCAGCACTGTGTTCTGTTATTCTGTACAATCTAAAGTCCCGCTTTGACTTGGAATTGTTTGATTAAAGATTAGACGATGCTGTCATGAATCATGTGTTACATACGTAACTGATCCTTAGCTTGGATATTTGTTTTTGCAAGCCTTCACTCCCTCACAGTTCTGGACATCCTGTGACTTTGGCTGACTTTGTATGCAGAAATAAATATTTCATGCAACTTCATGTTGTTGGCATCCCATTGGAAAAGACAGGAACAAGCGTAACGTCAAACAACAAAACAAGATTTATGCTGCGAAAATAATTGTTTGCTTTCTGAGATTTTGAAATGTTCGAGCGTGACATAACCGCGAATTAAAGCAAATTCAGCTCATTTAATGAGCTACTGGTTTTGGAGAGCAGCGTGTGATGTTCTGCGTGTTGTACATGGACGTCCTGTAGCACAGAGTGTGCAGAGTAAAACTGATGAAAACATGTAAAGTAACTGCTTATAAGACGGGAGAGTGTGTAGAGTGTGTACAGCCATAACTTTAAATAAGAATATTCATTTTTTTACTTGTTTATTCATTTATTTTCCATGACAGTTTTGGCTTCCCATGATTATAAAGCCCAGATCATTTATAATGAACGATTATTGTGCGACATGTGATTGTACAGTGATGTTCTTGGTCTTGGTTAGAAGTGTTTTGTCCATTTGTTTTACAGCTCGGTGCTTTTGTCCCTCATTAAAAGCCCAAACTCTCAGCTCAACAGAAAATACATTCATGCAGAAACTTTCACTTTTCCAAATTAAGTGTAAGTAAGTTAAACAAAAATTAATTGGTAAAAAGTCACATGTTTATGTTATAAAGTTTTGCATCCATTATGTTCACGCAATTATGTTTATTATTATACAAATGTTGCACAATGTAAGAGTTCATTCACCCACCTTTAGCTTTGATTACACACACACACACACACACACACACACACACACACACACACACACTGTGGTGTCCAGTTCATGTGTGTAAATGATTCCTCACGCTCCACAGATGTGACGTGCTGGTGATTCAGTACACTCAGGTGGTCATGTGACTTCATTTTATCTCCACCTGACGTTGCTGAGTCTCGACCTGAGCGACTGAAGCGACCCCAGATCATAACACTGTCTCCAGAGGCTTGTACAGTGGACACTATGCATGATGGGAGCGTCGCTTCATTACAGCGCTTCCCTTCTCACCCTGACACGCCCATCACTCTGGAATAGACGCAGTCTGGACTCGTCAGGTCACATGACCTTTCTCCATCACTCCAAAGTCCAGACTTTATGATCTCTAACAAACTGACGGCTTTTTACTGATGAGTCTCAATAACGAGTGGTTTTATTACAGATGTTTAGTCCCAGTCCTGTGAGTCCTCATCACGCTGTGTGTGTGTGTGTGTGTGTGTGTGTGTGTGTGTGTGTGTGTGTGTAAATGCTCTTACTTTCACTATTAAACAGCCCTGATTTGTCACTGTATTAATTACTAAAAACACCATTAAAAACAGTTAATAAATACATTACGTTCTCAAAATCAGTCAGTAATTGTGTTAAATAATTAGAGTCTCAACATAACCATAATTATGATTTTTGGCCTAATCCAGCAGCGCCTACTGTACAGTAGAGTTTGGATTTTGGAGAAGATGATTTGTTAAAATATAAGGAATAGCATGGCATCTGCAAAGAAAAATTAGTCGTTATAATCTGGTAATAGAGAGTAATAGAGAGTAATAGAGAGTAATAGAGAGTAATAGAGAGTAATCCTGGGGTATAGTACGGCGTGTGCAAAGTACAAAGTGTATTAGTGTACCATATTTCATATAAGAAGCTGGAATATTTAGATTTTGTCTTTTTAGGACCACAGGAAGTACAAACTCGTAGTCGACATTTCATTCCCGCTGCTCCATAAATCATACAGCGATATATATATATATATATTTATTTCCACCGGCTTCCTAACACACAACATCTTAAAAATGAGCAACGGAACAAAATGATATATTAATTGATCAAATATTCCAGCTCTACCTGGCAGGTCAGCCTCCTGCACCCTCTAAGCCATATTCAATTATTCATTTTACATTTACTTTGAGAAAGAAAAAACAAAACACGACACTGACGACTTCATTCCCAGTCATTCAATTTGTCATAAAGACCGGATGATTTCCATATCCTGCGCAGGACGATGTGGCTTGCCCTTTACTTCAGAACAACAGGAGCTCGTTTTTCATCACGGTGCGAAACATCGACCATTTGGATGTCAGGATGAATTTCTTGCTTCTGCTTCCCATGACAGATGAGATGACAGTTAAGGGCTGAACCTATTATCTACCAATCTGTGAAGAGGAAATGAAGCTTCCAAGAGGTAATAGGTTTGCATTATCTTACAAGTGCTCTGAGGTTATTACCCAACTCTTTGCGCTAACAGAAAAGCTCGTTTTGTTTTTTTTTCTTTCTCCTTGCTTTGATCTAATTACTCGGTATAGCCACGTTTTTTTCCCCGTGTTTATCTAGACATATGATTTAGACAACACTCTGAGGCAAATGTAAAGTGTAATTCCTGGTCACGGCAATTATGCCGGCCCCCAATTAACTCCGAACGCAATCAAAGTTTTGTGAAACAAAATGAAGGAATTAAAAGAAGCACTCGCTCGCTCTCCTTTCCCCAGGGACAACAATTTCCAATTTCATTAACCTTCTATCTGAGATATTCTAGCTGATGTTAGACATCATTCTAAGACACGAGGGTGATGTTAACCAGCTCGGGCGTTATTCTGTATTCTGAAGACTCGTTTTCATTCCACCACTTTCATTTCAGCACCGGCAAAAATGACTGACTTTGACCAGACGGCTGCACAGTGTGCGCGTCTTACTGTACTGTACGTCCATGAGAATCAATCTGTTATAAAGCGTCCTCCTTAAACACTCGTCTACAAATCAACGCCCCAACGGATGGCAATCAAAACACTACATTTAGTCCTTAATACTCCTGAATTTGTCTGACGTTCTGCACAATTACGAGGACTAAAATGTTCAACGCCTCCAATCCAGGCAAATGTTTCTAAATTTTTAAAAAAAATTATAAACAGTGAGAAGAAACAAGGAATGAGAAGCGTCTGCAGTGAACCGATCGCACAGATGGCGCGGCAATGAAATGCTAAGGTTTACACCGAGGAATGAGTAGTGTGGCTTTGTTTGGCACAGGCAGCCCATGATGTACAAGCAATAGCATAATGAAGCAACATAACGTGGAAAAAAAAACTGCACTTAACTGTGCAACAGGCGAAAACATTATGAGTCATTATTATTA
Organism: Clarias batrachus; assembly: GCA_003987875.1. Taxonomy (NCBI): domain Eukaryota; kingdom Metazoa; phylum Chordata; class Actinopteri; order Siluriformes; family Clariidae; genus Clarias; species Clarias batrachus. The sequence continues at coordinate 101,373 of QMIH01001444.1, forward strand.
TTACGGACGCAGACATGGTTAGTCAAGAAGCACAGCTATGATTTGTGCATACTGAACAACTCTGACCTGATCAGATTATACAGAACGGTAATACAATAGACAGCTTCTTAAAAATATCAATAACGATAATTAGAAAAATGAATAAAAGATTTCAGACTCTCCGAATGATCCGATTCATCCTGGCACTAATCCACGTCCGTGCCCACTTGGCACACCACTTGCAAGACATCACATGAATCGGATGATACCGTATGCCATACATTTTTACTCCCACATTAAATGAAAAGAAAAAAGGTTACAAAAGTCAACCGAATCTCAGTATGTATGCTGATGACGCTCCTGGCTCCTCGGATCAAATCAATAGCAGCTAGCCCATTCCCAGAACCGCGCTGGGAGCGCTCCAGATATCACAAGACCTTGACACACAAGTTGGGAACGGGCCGACAACTGCCTCCGCGCCATCCTTTTGAAGGTATGGAAATAAACTGTTGAGTAATACTTTTACCAAATCCAGCAATATCACTCTGAAAGTGTTGGCTTTAAAAAAAAAAAAATCTGTGGACCTGTCTAAATGTCTAAATACATTTTTTTCCAACTGAAATGATTCCTGTGAATCTGCTTGACCTCCAGCGCTGGTGTTTCCTGGAGTTCAAAGTTCATCAGTAATCACTGTCGATACGACTGGAGACTTTGGAGCGGTGAAAATGTACATCAGTGAGCTCGAACAGGAAAGCAAGAAATACATCCAATTTGGTCTTTGCATGAATTTGTCCAGTGCACATCAATTACAGCATTAAACAGTGTTTGATGAAGAAGAGCATGGCAGACTGTTAACCCCATGGAACGGCCATGATTATAACGCCTGCATTACTGCAGTAAGAAACAGACGTTCCCTTAATGAAGTTAAAGGAAAAATAAAAGATTGTGTCACGTAAGAAGAAATGGAAAGTCTAGTCTTCTGTTTCCTTACAGAAAACAATTACACACAAGTTTTCTTTTGTAACCGTTTATAACGAGGCGTAGATTATTATCATAAACATCTCTAATATTCATCACGAAAAACTTAGACATAATAAGATATTCACATAATAATAATATAATCCTGTTATTTACAATGTGTGCAGCTCTCCTTTCAGAACTGTTGTATTATATACAATTAATCAACACCATGTGACCGTCATATTTATGAATATAATGTGCTCATGTAGAAAAAAACTTTATTTAAATGTGCCTTATTTAAGATTAGCTTAGTTTAGTCTTTTCTCGATCTCTGATGGTTATAATAAGTAGCTTTGATTTTTTTGAATGATTGCCATGAAGCTCCGCCCCCTGAAGGAGAGTCTTAAAAAATTGATTGACAGGAAGCAAAACAAAACAAGCATTACGGACCAGAAGTCCATTGTTTTAACCGGGTTGTCTCAGTTAACACACTGGAAGCCACAAAGCCCTCGGCGTAATCCTCTTTTGTAATCGCGTTCTTCATATCTTTAAGGTTATTTGTACAAGCTAAAAAATCCACCTTTAAAAGTGTTCTTATCTATTATTAACAAGATGAACATATGCCGAGTGCACAGATTTCTATATCTAGCTATCTAACTATTCGAGATGGTTATGCATCACGTTTTTGTTTGTTTGTTTGTTTGTTTTTGCCGATTTATTTATCACTAAACTGAATCCAGATTATTTTATGTACACATTGCATTGAAGAGGTAAAATGTAGTCATTTCTCTGTAATCCTGCAGGTGGTGCTCTCTAAACTATTCACACAGAAACGCTTCCTGAACAAATTATTAGTTTAGAATTGTAACAAAATCTGAAAAGAAATGTATCAAAATAAAAATATCTTATCAGATTTATATTACAGTACAGTAGCTAACATGATAATATAACGACTAGCTAAACACATTGTGTATCTGCATATTCTATCATCTGTTTGCACGTGGACACAAACATTAGAAACATCAACAGACATTAGAAAGTGTCGTGCTGTAAACTGGGTAATAATTTAACAACCAGAATAAATACCTGACAAGCAAGATTACTTTTCCTGAAACTGGAAGTCCAGAATATCAATGTGTCTCTTTTCTTGAAAGTTTATGAGTGTGTGAAAATAATGGAGGGTTTATAAAAGTGTGGGTTTTTTTACATCTCTGGTAATTTCTGTAAAACTCTTGGGTGTCACTAAAGACATTAAAAGCGGGGACAACTATTAATTATTAAAAAGCTTAAGAGATGGGGACTTGGACGTTTCCATTCCGAGTCACGTGTTCCACATCATAATGGTTTACGGAGCGTTTTGTAAATTCTTTTTGAGAATTGTTGTGCTCGGGGCAAAAAAAAAATGGCGGCCCGTTTTTGATGAGCACAAGGACGCTGATATATTCTGAGTCATCTTAACTTAATCAAAAGACACAGAATGTAAACAGACCAACATCTGGCTTCACAACAGCAGCTCTGTCACTGCGAAGCTGAGCGACACGTTCAGACGTTTCTGTTTCGAGGATAACTTACCAACGGCCGGCGCCCACCTGCTCGAAAAAACCTCCCGACACTTCAGTAAGGTGACTAACCGCTGCATCGGTGTGTCGTTAAGTGCTGACATTCAGTTATGTAATCCACCCACATTGTGAACAATGGCAGCCACCTTGAAATTTTCAGGGACGAAAACTTCCAGTGCATGTAGTGTGTGTGTGTGTGTGTGTGTGTGTGTGTACATGTAAACAGTAAGTACAGCGATGTGTATCAAACCAATCATGAAAGGGATCAGAGCAAAGAGCACTGAGCATATACTTTAGAAATGGAGAGAAGTGCATTGCATCCATTGTCTGTCTGTACTGCACAGCCTGTGTGTGGTCACACTGGAGCTTTCCCCAAAAATAAAATGGTGTACACATCGACCCATTACAGTGCACAAGTTCACACACCTAATCATCCACTACAGACAAATCTAGAAACACTAATCAGCTAATTACACTTCATGTGTTTGTACGGAGAACCTGGAGGAAACCCATAAAGCACAGGGAGAACATGCAAACTCCGGAATTATTCGAACCCTCAACCCAGGAGGCACAAGGGTGCTAACGACAAAGCCAGTGCCACCGCACGGCCTGTTCTTGGGGAACGATTTCCAAAAAAACAAAAACAAAAAAAATCCCTTTTTTCTTTAGGCTAAATTCCTGCAGAATAAACCGCCGCAACAAGTTCTTCAAGCTCCAATTTTCTTCAAGCAAAACCATCTGATAAACAGTTTTCACAATTCTTTCACGTTCTCATGAAACAAAAGGAATATTGGGATCAGGTGTCTTTGCCAGAGATGCCTCGAGGTGAAAGACAGTGTAAGGCATCAGCCTCGTGTCAGCTGGCTTGTACAGTGCGAACACTGCTACACCGACAAGACGACACGTTCCAAGCTATAAATGTCATGTAGTGCAAGAAGTACATCCAGTGTCATGCACTGCCTGAACGGCTTTAACCGACCAGGGACTAACCTGTGCCCGTCACATCCCACTATCATTTCCATCCTGAAGCAACAGTTGCTCAGTCTTCTCTCACTCGGCACGTTTGCTAAACTGCTCATTCACGTTAAGTACGACGGCTGCTTGTTTTTTTACCCGGCGCGTCTTTGAAAGGATCACCACTCTCACTCATCTGCTCCGATCTTCAGAAATGCAAATGACATCTCAAGAGATGAAAATACATATTTGGTGGGTGGAGCTGGCTGGGAGAGCTTTTGTTATTTTTATTTTTTGCAGCGTTTAACTCTAATCTGTGCAATATTAGGGGAATTACAAACATCTGTTTAATGAGCCATGTTGTTTCGATTATTTTCCACGAAATCAGTCGACAGTGGAACAGAAGAGCACGCCATCAATAATCATGCATCATAAAAACAGCAAAATCTCCAGTCTTCAATTAACCCTCAGTGCTGTTTAAGAGGCTGCCTGTTGTTTGCAGATAATCATATACAGTATATATATATATATATATATATATAAACAGAAATACAGAACAGAAATAAAGTTTGTAAGTAAATACATCTCTTTAGGCTTTGAGAGACTTTTGGTAGTTTAATGTGTGTAAGTTGTGGAAAGTCTTTCTGTTGCCTCTAAACCCAGAGTCCGGGTGGAAGCCAGCGTGCCATCTGTGACCAGACCAGGCTGGTGTGACCTGACTGACTTTTCATTGTTGTGTAGGAGTAGTAGAAGTTGTGGAGATGCTTGAGTGCACGACTCAGACACTTCACATCAGCATTCTTATTGAAATGACTCTGAGGTTCCCATACGGCCCATTGGACACGGACTCCAGATGGGAGGCGCTGCTCACTCATCCATTAAACATCCCCTAAATGCCCAGAAATGCCCTGTGTCATCCCGACTCTGCCCCCCCCCCCCGGGGGTCCGGTGTAGTTTCCTTACCTTGCGCGACGGCTTTCAACACGTGGATCTGGAGACAGATGAGCGTCCAGTAGCTCCTCACACACGACGCCAACTTTCTCCTGCTCCCGTGAGTTCTGGCGGTGTGCGACGCGTCCTGGCTCGTCCTCCTGCCTCCCGAGGTCCTGACGCCGCTCTGCGCATCACCTGCCCCGGTGCAGCGCTTCACTCCCGCCTCGCCGCTGCGCGCTGATCCGAGAAGCGGCGCGACGTCCCCGGCAGCCGCGCGTCCCCGCGCGCGCTCAGACCCACCCCGAAAACACGGCATGGTCGGGCGGTCCGGCGGTCGGGAGGTGTGTGTGTGTGTGTGTGTGTGTGTGTGTAATCCTGCGGTCGCAGTGGATCAGACTCGCACTCTCAGCGGGAACAAAGCAAAGTAACCCGAAGTTAATTGTTGCGTGGCGGCGCGGACATGGAGCCGCGCGTCTCTCCACACACACACACACACACACACACACACACCCGGCACAGATCCCGCGTCTCCTGTCTCAGAAACACAGCACAGGATCCGCGGTCCTTACAAACAGCCTGGGCTTAACGGAAAAGTTCTGCAGCCTGCGAGTCTGTCACACACACACACACATATACACACATATACACACACACACCGCTCCTACATCCAGCCGTCACTTCTCCTAAAATCCCCGGGAGCGACGTCTTCTCTCATTCGCATCTCCGGCGCTGATCAGTGTCCATCAGACCGCCGCGTCTCCGGGACTCGGAGCTCCACTGAACCCGGCGAGCTGCTGCCTCCTGCGCGTCCACACACACCGACACACCGACACTCAGTTCACCGTTCACTAAATATCCCTCCCGAGTCGGCAGAGATCAGCTTTCCCACAGTGGATAATAACAGCCCGCGTGTGTGTGTGTGTGTGTGAGAGGCGCGCAGATGGATGACTAGTCACATAAAGCGCTGGAGAACCGCGAGACTGAAATAGTTCCGGAGAGGAGAAGTTTGGGAGAGTGTGGAGACTCCAGCCTGCACGCGGCTATACAAGCAACAAGCGACTGCAGACCTGCTGTGGAGAAAGAGAGAGAGTGTGTGTGTGTGTGTGAGAGAGAGAGAGAGTGTGTGTGTGTGAGAGAGAGAGAGAGTGTGTGTGTGTGTGTGTGTGAGAGAGAGAGAGAGCCGGCTGTGTGCAGCAGTGGCAGTGTGGAGGCGCGCTTTCACTCCAACTCAACTCTGTCTCACTGCTGCGCGTCACACACACACACACACACACACACACACCCGCGCATGCCCTAATCTACACCCCCCCCCACACACACACTTTAATTCTACTATCCACTCTATACTCCCCACCTAATTCTACTGCCCTCGCCATACTACCCCCCCATTCTTCTGCACGCTCTATAACCCCCCCTTAATTCTACTGTCCTCTCTATAGTACCCCCTTAATTCTACTGTCCTTGCCAT
>QMIH01001444.1:109750-119750 GCA_003987875.1 Clarias batrachus
AATTTTACTGCCCGATCTTTACTATCCCCCACCTTTCTTACAACCCCCCACCTTACTGCCCTCTCTATACTACTCCCACACCATTAACTCTACTGCCCTCTCTATTCTACTCTAGCCCCTTGGCTTTAACTCCTCTGCCCTCCCTAAGCAGCCCCACTTGTGCTCAACTGCCCTCTCTAAACTGGCCCTGCTCTAATGTTCCCTCTCTCTAAACCATCCACCTCTGCTTTGTCTCCCTGCCTGTTATGAATTGCCACATCTTGGCTCCTTTGCCCTCTTTGCTCTAAACTGCCCTCCATTTTACCTCCTGCACTCAAAATTACCCAGCAATTTAAAACACTCACTACTCGACACTCTCTGCCTGGGCTAAACAGCTGCCACTTTATCCCACAGCCGACTCTAAACTGCCTGAAGCCCAACTACCCAGCCCACCCTAAACACTGCACACTGTTTTAACCCCGCCCCTTAATGCCCCTGCACTATTTAAAGTGTCTATGACACAGATTTCAGTGAAATTATTGAACAATACTGCAGATGGAAAATCAGTGCACCAACAAGTGAACACGCACACACACACACACACACACACACACACACACACACACACACACACACACAACTGCCAATCAGGAACACTGATCATCCTTTACAATCACAGTGAGAAAACTGGAACTTCTTGTTCTGTTACCTTTTAAATGTTTCACCATATTTCATAACCGCGAAACAAATATGACGAGCTTTATCAGTTCTAACACATGCTAAAGATTCACAAGAAAATGTCACTGAATAGTCACTGATGCACTGTGATCAGTTGCATGTTGAAACATGTTACATGAAGTTATGAACAGGTTCCTTACGGAAAAACAAACTCCTTCTATTTACAAATCTACAAAATAGAAGGTGTGTTCGAGTCAAACAGGGACTTTTGATTTTGCACAGAATAACAGAATACAGTTTCCTTTTTTCCTCTATATAATCCCCTGCTACACTCTACACTCTGAGTCACCTCGGCCGGGATCATCACTCACAGGCGTACGGCCTTCTTTAAAACGTTTATATCGTTCAGATGTTTTACTGCGGCTAAGAGTCTCATCACCCTACTGTGCTTGAAGTCTTCTGTAAATGTCAATCAGTTTTACACTTTCATTCACAAGACATATTCCCAGTCCCAGATTGACTTGAACGGCCCTTGCAGCAGACATTTTATATCCATAGATTCTGTAAAGCATCAGAAAATAATGTTAATTTGGATCTGTTTTTAAACACAAGACATTTTTATCTTCTATTTTGAATCTCCATAGAAAAAAGAGCAAAATTATTTTCCATTGTCTGTTTTTAACATGATCACCATGACGGCACCAAATTTTAAAAAGAAGTATTATTAGTGTCAATTAGCTACCTAGGTGATGTTAGCTCGTTTCAGGAGCTTTCAAGCTTTATAACTGTTCCTAGCTAAATCTTCAGGTAGAATGCAGATAGACCTAATTATCTTATCATCTTATTGTACTCATCTTATCATTTCTATTAAAAACACAAACAAAAACAAGTAGGGATAGTAAATAGCTGGGAAAGAAACACAGACAAAAATTCAATTCACTTTTATTCTTTGTCTTTCTCCTCAAACGCCTTAGGACAGGATTACATTTGCATTGGATAAACTCACATGGGTTCTACCGTAATTTCTTTGTTATTACTGTAGAGTTCGAGGAAGGTCAGGAGGAGCTCAGTGGGTATGATGTTGGACTACGGTTTGGAAGGTCCAAGTTGCCCCTGTGGGGCCCTTGAGCGAGGCCCTTAACCCTCAACCACTCAGATGGATAATGAGATAAAAATTAAAGTTGCTCTGGATCAGCATGTCGGCCAAATGCTGAAATGTAAATGAGTTCGATCGCAAGTGTTTTTCCGTCTGTGTTGGCCTTTGTGGTGTTTCTTTAAATACTCAGGGTATTAAAATATTAAAATCATTAAAATATTTCAGGGTAAATAATGCAATAATGTCACCAATCCTTTCAGCCCCACATGCGCGTGACATTCTCTAAAGCTACAGATGTGTTGAAAATCAAAAGTGTTTGTCTGCTGCTAAGTCTCTCAGCATGTACAGTATGAGTGACCCTCGACCAGACATCAAACACTTCCTGAGTCATCAAATCCAAATCTTTCTTGTGTACGTCGTGATTACTGTGTTGTTGTGTTTTCAGATGGACATTTACCGGACGTTCATTTCAATCTATACTGAAAGACAAAGAAACAGTGTTTACTCCAGCCTCTCGACTCCGGCGCCCTTTCGACCCCCTGACCGGACCAGGATCATTGGGCCACGTGAGCCTACGAACAGCCGGGAAAATATAACCTGCTAGAAACCTCTCTGTTGGTTATTTTAAGGCTGTTCGAGTGCGAGAGTTTTATGACTGCGGAGACGTGTAAAAAAATGTATTATAGAGATCCCACTGAGAAACTAATCCTATTCGAATAGGGCTTTAAACTCTATTGTACTGTAAGAGCTCTAGCAACAACGGAGCAGCAAACAACGTCTCACAGGAATAATACGGAAAAAACTGTACAGCAGCAACCAACAAATTAGTCACTGGGCACGTCACAAACCATTCAACAGAAATGATAAAAATATAAATAAAGTGTTCTGTAATATACAGTGTTGTGTGCTATACGTAAGAAATGTTTTTGCAGAATCCGTGATGTCAGGCATTGAGATTGGGAGAGAAGGTCAGGGGTCACGTGGTGTTCCAGGTCGGTGGTCGCTAAGGGGCCTGGAGCCTATCCCAGTGCACAAGGTGGGTTCCCCCAGGACAGGGTGCCAATTCAACCTACGACACACATACTGTACACACTACAAACCCACCAGCACGCAGACTCTACACACGGCAGGGGGGCATCGAACCCTCGACCCTGGAGGCCACAGTGTGATGGTCAGGTGTCCGCATACTTTTGGCTGTATAGTGAGCGCCTGGTCAGGTCCACAACCATGTGCAGCTCCACGGGGTCGTTTTAATCATCAGTTTGTAACGACGCTTCTCTCTGGGTTTATTTAGAGCAGTACATTTTTCTCAAGCTGACAAATTGCACTACACACGACATTTCCCTTCACACTTTTATTACAGATTGCAGATGAAGAGAAATGTACAAAGTTATTTTTACAAATTCGTCCGAAATGTTTATGTATTTAGGATTTGTTATTCCTCTCACATGACCTGAGTTTTTTTCTTGCTGGGTCGTACAATCCCGCCAGGCTACAACACCGGGCGCCAAGTTTACATGAACACAGTCCGTGCATGAAGTTTCTTCCTCGCTGTTGCTTAGACGCTCTTGTTACAACAGTTTTATGCTGATGAAACCTGTTAGACCGAACAGAGCTCCAGCTGCTGTCCTGAGTCTGCAATATCTGCTAAGAAATGACGCGGAGATCTATTCGATCTGACGAGCTGCATGGTGTTTGGGTAATTCATCAGGCCACGTTTCAGGCCCGCCTGACTCATCAGACACGGGGATCCTGCGTAAGTCACGTCGCCCGTGATGGATTACAGACAGCAGACGTCTTTACGGCGTGTTAACAGTGGCATCGAAGCTGAAGACGCGCTGCATTACGTTCTCCCGTGTTTTCTCTCGCGGCGGTGAAGGATAACGCGCGCCTGCTTCCTCACCATCCACTTTTCATCATCTGCTGCTTTCAGAATAGTCTGGCTAAAGTTGACAGATTTAGTATAATGGCCTGTTTATTCCACATCCCGGGTCGCCTTACGCAAGCGCGACTTAATTCCCTCAGGAATAAAGATGCAAAGTTTCCTGTCGACGGTTTCAATTCTCTTAAAAACGCACAGCTGCAGTGTTTCCCGCTTTATCTTTGCGCTAACACGCAGAGGCTTACTGTGACCGGTTCCAATTTCCACAACCCTTAGGCCCGTGGCTGGGTGTCTGTTCTGACCGCATCCACAGATACATCTCTGAGAGTGCCGCGTGTCTGGGAGAGAAGCGAGCCTGCTTTCTGACAGCGACCGATAAATCATCCCTCCTCCCTTATCTGAATATGAGTGCCGATGACACGGCGACGGGAGCACAATCAGATGAAAAGGAGGCATCGATCATGTACAGCTTTGTTGTCACTGTGCTGGAAGAACATCAGGGAAAATGTGATAAAGCCAGTCAGGATCAGGATTCATGCCCTTCCTCTAAAGCGGCCCGGACCTGGTGCACGCAGCCACGGCCTTCTCGCTGGACGCAGGATGATTTATTAGGGTTTGTTAATGGCCTGGAAGAAAGACAATTCAAATTAAAGAAAGTAGTGCCGTACCTAAGAGTGCCAAATGTTGACCGGTAATCGGCTCGATCAGGACGGAGAAAGAACACAGACTGGTGTTTATCTTCATTTTCTCAAAACAAAAGGCGTTTCTATGGACTGCCTCGAGGGAGGAATGATGGAAAATTGATTTCCCAACCATGTTTATTCTTTTTCTTCTTCTTTTTCACACAAACACAATGGGCTTGTATTGGAAATTTCTTTTCTTTTTGCACGAAACCTGATGCCATCGTTCCATACCAGGACCGTCACGTGTCAGACGTAACCGCTTTCCCAAGAACAGATGTGTGATGGCAAGACACGTGTTTCATTTACATCCCAGTTTTAAAACCCCTCTCTCTCTCTCTCTCTCTCTCCCTCTCTCTCTCTCACCATTACTCATTAGAAGATGTGACTGCTTGTCTCCTTGCCAACACACTGTGCGGTTCGAGTGAAAAAAAAAAAATCCCTCAGCAGAGGCAAAGGCTCTGTCATCCGCACGGGGAGCTGGAAGCCACTGCTGAGAGCGACACACTGATCTGGATTCAATACACCCAAACCAGCAGCGCCAGCAGCGCCAGCATGTCGCCTCGTGCCCTTTCACTTCGTGGGTTTCAGACTTGGCTGGTACGAGTGTGACTGAATCTGAGACTCATGCCTCTGGAACAGTTTTCTATAATTTTAACAAAACTTGCAAGAAAAAAAAAACCTGATATGCATCTAAACTTGAACGACTGCATGCTGTTTCTGTCTGTTAAACTCGCAGATGAACAATGATGCAGCATTTCTCATATTAATAACTTAAACAAATAAATACAAATCAGATGTACAAATTAATGTTGCGCATTTACGATTCTTTAACACACAAACTGTAGACATACTGTACAACTACCTGCTACACTGTTTCTGGACACACACACACACACACACACACACACACGCTTCATGTGCTGTACTGTATGATGCATGGCCCTACACTGCCCTCTTTGGCACATCATAGAAACTACATCCGTCCTCCATTCCCCTGTGTTCACTGTAACGGAGGATCAAATCCTGCCACAATGAGGCTTCTGTTCTGTAAAGACAGTGTATCTTGACGCTTAATCCCGAAACTTGCCTGAGGAACACGTGATCCGGCCGGCCTGCAGTGGACTGTGAAGGGAGCGCATTGTTTTGGATAAAGAGGGTGAAGCACGGGCACTCACCAGGTCGGGCTTGGCACGTTTGCACAAAACACACTGTATAAAATAGAGGTACGTCAGGGGTGGGGGAATTAGGCAGTCGTGGCATTTGGTACGACTGAATGTTCTGGAAACATCTGAGGAGCAAAAATTAAGCATCAAAACATACCTGTTGTCATATAAACATCCGTGATGTCTGATGAGTTTTTTTGGGGGGAAAAGAAAGTGAAGAAATAGAGTTCAGTGTAAACGTTGGTGCTAATTAACCCCTCACTGCTTCCGCAGGGTTGAGCTGCAGCCGTTAATGATCAGCCCCAGATTAACTGATCATCAGCAGGTGTGCAGACCTTTATAAAAGCCAAAGTTTTGTCAGTTTGCTGGTGTGGAGCATTCAGGTGTGTGTTAACACAGTGAAGAGAGCGGAAGACAAGAGCAATGGTCTCTATGGCGATGAAGAAGCAACTGTTGGGGTCACATCAATCTTATTAAAGGCCTTATTAAGAGCCTCGGCATGCGAACCTGATCCACTCCGGACGCGAGCTCTTAATGTGAGATCATGAAACGCTTTGTCCCGTAGGAAATCATGTCAATGCAGATAATCCGTTCAGCCACCCAAAAATATGACCAATATTACTCGATTCTAACACCATAATCACGTGTTTGTATATAAAAACAATCAAGACATTTAGAAAAGGCATGTAAATCAGGTAAAATATGAAATAAGTAGACATTAAACCCTAATCTATGATTCCTCTTAATAACCGAACTGAAAGCGGCTCCCTTTTCCTCTAACAGTCTCCCATGGTGCTACACGTACGTCTTCACTAAATCTTGCAAAAAAACACTGAAATGTATAAACTAGCTTAGCTTGGCTTTCCACTGACACAACGATCAAGATCCCACTGGATGTGTTCACAGTTTAGTCAGCAGCGTTCGGTTCGGTTCGGTTCGGTTCGGCTCGGCTCGTTCGCTCGTGTGCCGGACAGCTTCTCATGCTGATGCAGTTTTCAGAGGCGTGGCCCTTATAGGACGAGGTACCGCTGTACAACCATTTCCAAACGATTTGGAGTTCAACGTTCTGAGAAAGATTAGTCACAACAAGGAAGCATTCAAGACCAAAGTCAGACAGAGCAATCCTGAAATACAAAAAAGAAAAACTAGCATATTAAATGTTAAAATCCATGACAGAATAAGACTATTAGAAAAAGACAAGTACGGTTTGTTTTTAACTCTTCACCATTCGTTCACTATATCGCCGCTTATCCTCTTATCCTCTCTCCGGTTGTGGGAAGCCTGAAGCCTGAAGCCTGGAGTCTGGATTCTGGAGTCTGGATTCTGGAGTCTGGAGTCTGGAGTCTGAAGCGTGTCCCAGGGGAAATTGGGAACGCCAGTTAGCCTCATCTGCATGTCTTTGGACTGTGGGAGGAAACTGGAGCACCGAGAGGAAACCCACAAAGCACGAGGAGAACATGCAAACTCCACATATCCACTGATACTTATTTTTGCTCCATAAATGAAAATAGGTCCTGAAGAAGCTCCTTGATAGCCTGTCAGGTAGCTGGCTAATTAGCTCACAATGATTTTTACATTCCCGCTGCATGGGTGCCACGGTGCATCTAGTGAAATCAGATTCTCTTCTTACTTTCCATCTTTATTTTTATTTAAGTAAATTTTTATTTAAGGAATTTTTTTATATTCACGAAAAAAATTAACCATTTAGGGAAAAAACAAATGCTGAGATTCCCAGTGCAGTTATACTAAATTTAAGCACTAAAGCACTAAACTGTTTTTCACTATGTTATATATATTCTAGCACAATATAAATAAATAAATAAATAAATAAATAAATAAATGTAACAATAATGGCAGCCACATCATTCACTTCCACCATCCACACAAACCTGATTACCCCAGTAGGCATCTCGGTTTGTATTTCTGTAATTAGAGAATTGAATATTTCTATTCTTCTTTATTGTTACACTGACCCTGCATTGCTAAATCATCCTCCTAATCTCAGCTGCTATGTGACGAATGCTGAGACTTCAGATGCACTTTTCTGCTAACGATGTTTTGCATCCTGTTTAAACCGGAGTGGAGGGCCGCAGTACCGCACAGAGAGATTTCTACTTTCCCTTTCTCTAAAACACAAACTTCGGCCTTGATAATTAGTTAAATCAGGTTTGTTAAATGAGGTCTGTCGAGCTCAGGACTCAGATCTACACCCCTGCTTTACATAGCATGCAAAATATTACTCCAGGAAAGCGTGTCTGAAGCCGTGTTGTTCATCAACGAGTTGGCAAACACACCTGGCTGCTTAGCAGATACTGTATAGTTAGAATAAAATAAAATAAAAACTCACAGATCTACAGTTACCATATAACATAGATACAAAATATTGTATATAAAAGTGGATTGACGGTATGTGGAAGGTCTGCACAGACAACACTTTTTCAGTACATTATAAACGCACCATTTCTATGTTTAAATCGTAAACATTACATAAAGATTTAGGAGATTTGGACATTTGATTTTGGACCTTGGTGGCTCGGGGGTTGATTCCTCACCTGCCATGTGGAAGCCTCTGGTCCGATTCCCACTCAAACCCCAGCCAGTGGAGGCAGTGCCGGTGCCGGTCCAGAGCCCGGATAAGATGGGAGGGTTGTGTAGGAAGGGAATGCGATGTAAAAGCAGTGCCGAGTTGGATGGTCCGCTTCGGCGACCCCTTGATGGGAGAAGCCAAAAGACCAACAACACGTGGTTTCTGTTGTAGCAGAGACCCAAATGCAAGCTCTTACCCTCCTCAGCGCGATTCGTTTTCACTTGGCCTCTAAATGAACTACTGTGCTGAAAGCTCTTGATCTTGGACAAAGTGCTACGTTGCTACTGATGCTCCAACACTGGCGTTATCGTAACTTACAAGGCTGTAAAAATATTCTACCACAAGGGTTTCCAAACTTTTTGAAGAAATAACCCTTAACAGATTTTTTTTGAAAGCTTTGCGACTTTTATATATTTTTTGAGTTATTACTCAGACCTGCAGTAACATCCAGATTAACCTGAATGTTTTAGTAGCATGTATACTGTATGTGTGTGTGTGTGTGTGTGTGTGTGTGTGTGTGTGTGTGTACTGTAAGTGACTGAAAGCCGGAGGAATGATCACTGTGCTGCCCTCTCACTGCCGTGGGATCTACAGCATGGCATGGTGTGTTGGAGGGTGATGTGATACGGCGCGACGCTAAGTAGAGGCGTCTGGTTTGGACTTGACACGTGACCTGACACTACATGGCTCTCCAGTGCTACAACATCCCAAACTGAAAAATGTTAAGCGACTTCATCCACCCTGATGTTAAACACACTGACAGGCTCAACGTCTCTTTAAAACTTTCTGCTGTAATTGTGATTGCTGTAATGATCCGCGCGTCAAACCAGGAAACTCTGAACAATAGTGCAGCAGGTCAGGAGAAGGAAAAGACAACAGCGGCAGATACTCCATTCATTTAAACAACATCCCGGCAAACACTGGGCCGACCACGGCGTCGTGTCCTCGGACGGCATTCACAATATGTGACACGTATAATGCATTTCCTAAACATGCATTCAGATCCGTGTGTGCACGTCTACAGATGTCCGGGGCTGCATGTGTAGCATCTGTTACTTTGACTTTTAGCTACAGTAAGTGTTGTTCAACAGAAAACATCTGGACGTTTGATGAGCGTTAATGACAAACACATCGGTTCACAATCGGTTTCATTTTAATTTAATTTTTTTTTTTCGTTTTTTAACCCTGATGGGACGCGTCAAAGGGACGTCATTTCAACGGTCATCAAACGTCCAAATCTGTGCTGGGATAAGACACATTTGAACGTGACTCCAGCCAGCGTTTCACGATGTTAGCACACAGAATCAGTCTGCAGGATTAATAATAAAAAGCAGAAAAACAAGAGTAGATTCTGAGTGTCTTGTGAATCGAGCGAGCAGGTCATGACCTCTAGTTTGGGAAGGCCTGTTCCACCAGGTTCACCGGCTCGGCTTGTGTTTCGAAATCTCTTCAAACCAAACTGGATTTTTTCTGTGGATTGTGTAAAAGACAGAAGGTTTCCTTTTCAGAAAACGTTCCATATCAAAGGCCATTTGAAGACAGGAATCATTATCCATCTCAAAGAAAGGATCCAAAAGAAGACCCCTTTAAGACACAGTGTGTGTGTGTGTGTGTGTGTGTGTGTGTGTGTGAGAAAGAGAGAGAAACCTACTCATTACTAACGGAACGTCAGAAGGTACAAGCAGAAAGTCACCCTGACCGGCTCATTTATGTCTGATAAAAATTTATCAGGCACACAATTCAGTCAGTTGTCCCGGGAATTAGAGAGTTATCAGACAAAGCACTGGAAAGTATAATTAAGTCTGAAGGAGAATGTCTCAGAGTTAAATTCTCCCTGGAATCATACGACAGGTCCGCTCCGTGTGTGTGTGTGTGTGTGTGTGTGTGTGTGTGTGTGTGTGTGTGTGTGTGTGTGTGTGTGTGTGTGTGTGT
>QMIH01001444.1:124382-145871 GCA_003987875.1 Clarias batrachus
GTGTGTGTGTGTGTGTGTGTGTGTGTGCTTCTTGTTAGATCTGAAAGATAAAAACCATTGTTGTCTAGTTTCCCCTGCACAGAGAGCCTGCTTTGTGTGTTTGCCTCTGATGCAGCTCGATGTGAAAGTGTTTATGATGTGAGCAAAAACACACACGACTACAGCGTGCACTTGGCATTTCAGCCGGTCCGATCTTTTCATGTTTCATGTTTAAGCCTCGACTAGACGTCATGCATTTTGAAAATCCTTGCAGATTATTTAAATAAAACCTTCTGACAGTGTTTTGTGTGCGTGTGTGAAAAATGACTCTCATATGATCTTATCGTCGTCTTATTACAAAGAATATGAAAGAACTTTGCAGTGGTTTGTGTAAGTATTCAACCATTTAACTTTTCTTAATTTTGTAGTATCACAAAAAGGATGTTAAATGTTTTTGCATAAGTATTTGAATTTGTGAAAGTGTCACATGATCTATACATATATGATGTATATATAATCACCCTCACCTTAGGGTCCAGGGTTCAGTTCCCGCCTTGGTTCTGTGTGTGTGTGTGTGTGTGTGTGTGTGTGTGTGTGTGTGTGTGTGTGTGTGTGTGTGTGTGTGTGTGTGTGTTGTCACTTTGAGAAGCCTCCAGGCTCCAGGCTTCCCACAGACCTGTACAGAATGAATGAATCTTATAACCCTGGACTTGTCGATGTCTCTGCCTCCACCAGACCTCAGCGCCTGATGTTAGTCAGCACACAGTTCGAGTAATTATATGGATATTCTGCCACGTACAGGATGAGCTTTTAGGCTGTTATAAAATAATCCCAGTTAAATCCAGGATGTCCAGCAGCACTGACATATGTAGTGATCAGGGGTGTGAAAACTATTGGCATAGACAGTGTGTTAACATCATGATATATTCTCTATCCTATAACCGCTACACTCTTTATACACCTGTCTTTATCACGCTCTAAAATATTTTGCAGACGGTTCGTGCACAGGTGAGCATTTTGTTGGACAATACGGCAAAATTAGCAAAATGTGTATAAAATTCAGTGCAGATGTATCAGAGCATATTAGAGCGAAGACGCGGCTTTTCTGAAAGCAGTCATGAATCAGTGCAGAAAATGTGCTAATCTGTGACTGAAGCCCCGCCGTGTGCGTCCACTGTACTCTAACAGCCTCCCAGACTCAGACGTGGCTTCCTCCCAGACGGAATCGTGCGGCTATTGAGATGTTCTTCTCTTTTTCCACATTTGATGGCGTGAACAATTGCTTCATTCATTCATGGTCAAACACTTTAGCCTCAAATGAGGATTATTACAGGAACCATCCTGCAGGTACATTTTAATTATGAATGCTCGGCGGCATTAATTGCCAACGTCAGTTCTTTCTGTCAGTTGGAGTTTTCCGCATGCTCTTAATTTTGCACATGCTTAAGCACTGATTCACGCCTTGTTGAGCTCACAGGCAAACATCCTTTTTAAACAACACTCCTTTAACTTTTCATTTTTTTTCTTGACCCAAAATGTTTTTTTTTTTTAAATAATGCACGGGTTCACTTCACTCTGTGTAGCGTTTGATTCCGTTCATCTTTTTTATTCTTGAGTTTAACAAAGAGAAGAGAAAGCTGATATAAAATGCATGCTATCCCTTTCTGGCATTCTTAGCTAAATCAATTGCACTTAACTAATAATATTAATAATAGCGTATTGATCCATGCTCTGTCTCCCCGTGCTGCAGTGAGTACATTAGCATAATGACAGACGGACTGGGAGCACCGCAGATTACATTAGAAGAGTGAAGGACATGCTCTCCTGTCTTCTCTTTCTCTGATGTTGTGAGCTAAATGTCAACAGGCCTTTGAGACGCTCTGTACACAGTCTGTCTTGAGCATTCCTCGGATCCCAAGTACATTCAGGTATTCCTGTTTCCCCGTGCACGTCGTCTATATTTCTGAATTCTGTAAGAATAACGCAGAGTTAATACACTGATACACACACACACACACACACACACACACACACACACACTGGCCCGGTGTGTTTACGGACACCCGGGTGTACACGCGGCCTTTCTCAGGCTTCTCTGCTTTCCTGGTTTCTAAGCAATGTTCAAAGAAATTGCCATGGAGGTGTAAATACTGTGAGTGTGTGCACCATGCCGTGCGATGTCTGGCATCCTGATGTCTGGATATGTACTGTATGTGTGTATGTTTCCTCGACCATAATAAGTTATACTATGATGGATCAGATATTAAAAAAAAAATTCCTTTTTAAAATATTTCTGCTCCAGTCAATAAAGAAGCCATTTATTGAGGTTCATTGTTATTCTCAGTGTTTGCTCATCGAGTCCAGATCAGAAGCTGATAAACATTCCTGGTGTGTACTTAAAGATGAAATAAAATTCAATGGAAGGAAAATTGAAACATCAGAGAGGCGGAGGTTAGGGTGAAGATTGATTTTGGAGGTTTAATCGAGTCTTTCCCGAGGATCAGCGACTTTTTAGAGCTTGATTGGGAATGATGCCTCTTTCACTATTATACTCTATTACATATTATATATTGTACGTATACTGGGACGTTTTACTTTATGAATAGATTTACCCATTTTGGACACCCGCGGTTTTGAAGTAAAAGGAAGAGAACCAGGTTGATGGTTTTCCGGCGGTACAGCTTTGGACATAAGGGTAATGATACATCTTTCAGCACATCAGATGTTGTTCAAGGATTTGCGCTCCTCTAAGGCATGTGTGCAGATGGTCCTGTACATGTTGATGTCAAAACTGGATTTTTCCAATTCTCTTCTTCAAGTGATATGCCCTGCGATTATCATTATTTATTTATTTATTTATTTATTTAAAATCCTGTTTAAGGGAGCCTCGTGTGCACTACTCTGAGAATTGCTTTTGTGTATGAGGCCCTTAATTGAGAGGATGCTCTCAAACATTTGTGGATCTCTCGGTATTTGTGAACGGATCTCCAGCTTCAGGCATGGACACCCAGTGTCTGAGTACCCGGTTATCAGATCCATTACTCATCCATTCAATACCCATAGGAAAGGGTTCTGTCCCTGGGAACTGGCATTCTGTGGAAACTCGGCTCATCAGCAAAGGCTAGTGTGGTGTACCAACACCTCTGGCTCGCACTAACCACTGCCTATTGCAAGAAATTATCATGAACAGGATCACACTTGGTTGCAGAAATATCTCTAACAGCTCCCGTAAGAACACTGAGCCTTTATCTATTCTGTTCATTTCTGTAGGCTATATTTGGCCTCTGAGTTTGCCCACATGGGTGCTTGTTTCCACATCTCTCTCCCTCGTCTCCCCCCCCCCGTCTCTCTGTCTTTCTCTCCCTCTGTCTCTCTGTCTCCCCCATCCTCTCCCTCTCTGTCTCTCTGCCCCCCCCTCCCTCTCTCTCTCTCTTTCCCTCTTTTTTTTACTATGTCTATCTTTTACTCCTTTACTACCTCTATAGTAATCTCCACATTCGTTTTCCCTCAACATTTAATGTCCTATTCACTGTTTTGAGAAAAAAAAACAAACAGATTGTCTTTTATTGTTCTCTCAAACCTACAATCAGGCCTAACCTCATTATTATAGCCGTTGCTCGCTGACGAAGAAGAAGAAGAAAGCCCAATACAATCGACCTTAGACAAGCATTTGTTATTCAGCAGGAAGCCTTATATAGTTAACTAGAGATGCATTTCCATAAAATAGATGGGAATTCTGATTGCTCCACAGCAGCAGAGGCCACTGAACAGCTGGCAGAGAGAAATACTGTCACAATTGGCAAACCAGGAAAAAAAGAGGGATGAAAAACTGTAAGAAAAGAGTGAAGGGCGACTGTGATTGTGAACATTAGTGTATCAGGGATCCGAACAAACACCCCAGAGTTAGAGGCGTGAGGATACGCCAAAAACAGCTGGAATAAACAACCTATGGTTTATGATAACGGGGCTGTATAAAACAAAAATATATTTATGAAACACTTTATATGAGGTCCATTCAAGTCAAACCTGGACTTTTGATTGCCTAAGCAGAGGTGTTAAATGAGAGAATATGGAAGCATTAATATTAACCACACACATATATATATATATATTACAGAAGAATGGAGAAGGATGTGCAGCAAGTATGATGTAATGAAATAAAATGTCAAATGTTACTGTCTATTTATGTTGTATGAATCATAATTCATTTGAAACAAATGCCCTGGTGACAGAAATGATGATGCAGAGAATAAATATCTGTCACTACAGTCCTGTATTTACCTTTAACAGAGCAGATATACAGTAAATAAATGCAAAAACAACATGTGTATGTGTGTCCTCTAGTGTTCAGGAGAATCAGGTACCACCACGAGTCCATCTGGTAGAAGCGCAGGAGATCAGAATGATGTCATTCATGTAAGTGGGTTTGGCTGATAAGCAATACGCCGTGCTTCCTGGAAAGACTTGGTGGATGAGATTGAGACGACGTTGGCATTAAGAACCAGCATCGATTGTGGTGGTGAAGCGGGTCGCAAAATTATCCACCGCTGGAGAGTTCGAGCTGGTCGAGTGCTTTCAACCCAGCAGGAGTTTATGAGCCACTGAGAGTCCACCACCCAAACGATGTGTGTCCTGTGGTGGGCGGAGTAACAGCAGGGCTACAGACAGTCATGTGGACCTGGACTGGAGGAAATGGACTGTCACTACAGCCACATGGTGCAGCACAGTGTGTGTACATAGTGTTCAGGAGGTAGTAGTTGCATCAGTCTTCACTAGAATGTACACTGGAGTCCTAAAGTCCACTCGTGAACATCATGCTATTCTTCTTTTATTTTCTCCTTTGCTAAAAAAAAAAAATTAATTGGACCTTCATGAGACACTCTTGACAATTTAACCTAACTTGAGTGAAAAGGAAATCTAAGATCTCTTTGCACCATAGTATTACAGAAATGATGAGTATTTGCTCCTCTTCCTTCAGTGCACTCGAGCTGGCTCAGTCTCCACGTGTTAAATCAGATCCTCCACAGTGCCTTCCAAACACCTGCTCCAATTAAGGAGATGAGAGTCGAGGAGAAGCTGCCTTTTTATTCCCTGCTAACGATTTAACATGTTTAAGACCGTAAATTGGGCGAGGCGGTGGCATGGTGGTGAGCACAGGGGTTCGATTCTGCACACGCCTGGTGGGTTTCCTCCAGGGTCTCAGGTTTCCTCCCACAGTCCAGTGACATGCAGATTAGGTTAATTGGTGAACATCAAGACATTTAATTAAAAAAAAAATATATATATATATATATTTATTGAATCCCAATGTATGTTTGGTATTTGTTACTGTTTGTGTGAAAACTGTAGGTTACAAATTGTATAATTAACACAATGAACACCATGGTGCATGCACTGAAGTCTATCCATCTATCTACAGTGTCTCTGCATTGCACCAAACTGTATATTAGTGTATAGAACATATGAAAAGTATTTGTGTATGACAGGATTTATTTGTTAGTTAGATTGATGGTTTGTTATTTATTCTTGTGATAATTCTACATGAGATAATGTAAGTTTGTCACATTATAAGTGAAATCTCTGTAATTTAACCCTACTGTACCTCTTAGTGCCCTTTATTATATTCGGCCACTGGATGGCAGACTTTTTAACCTTACTTCCTGTTGGAAGACACGGCTACGTTCCAAACCCCCACACCGCCACCGCCTGTGTCTCTGTGTAGCACGCTTTAGTAATCTGCTGGTCTGAGAACTTTAGTCTATAAAGAATATTTAACATTTTTCTTTAAGAATCATGTTGAAGTTACAGACAATCGTGAGCAGATTGAGAAGACCGGATGCTTGATGAATTTAAAGTTTAAAAAAATGTATGCTTTATTCCTTTTTATATGTGTCGTGGCATGAACTCGCTGACGTAACAGTTTGGCTCCACTAAGGAGTGTGGACAGAGGAGTGTGTTGGCATCCCAGCCGAGATCATCCATCCAACTCAACGTCTTGACAATAATAATCAATTATCATCAATCTGTCAGCTACATTCTGTTTGAACACAATACCAACTTCATGGATCACATCATCGCATTGTGTCCCAATCCTGGGCGTGGCGAAGAGTTCAGCTCAACTCCAAGGCCAAACCTAAATGTCTTCTAACAGCCGGTATCTCACCTTCTGTGTCAGTGGCATAGCACTCAGCACTCCTACACCGAGCCGCTGCGCTCACTCTAACCGACATCCTGTCCGCTGAGGTCTGCGCATGAGAGTCACCTGAAACACCCTTCATTAGCTGCCTTGAACTTTCTCTCCAAACGCGTCTCATTTGTGGTTCCGCCACAGAGGACTGAGCTACCTTCCTCTTATTATCTTGCAAAATCTCTTGCAACCTTCAAGGCGAACTTCCAGACACACTTATCTCACCAAAACCTTCTTCCTTCTTTTACTTCATGCCTTACTGAATCGCAGCGTCGCTTGGATCTTGTGAGATTTCTCCTTCTTCATTGTCTGTGTTCGTGGTACTGTGCGGCTTCTGGCACTCCCAAAGAAATCCTCTCTCTCTTTTTTTTTTTTTTTGCTCTGAGCTTGAATTGGAAGCCTTGTTGCTACAGTACGTAGGCACTGGCACTGACGTCGAAATTTAATAACTGTGTCCTTAAACTTTGTGGCCTATTTTAAGCAGCGTTTGTTAAAGCTGTCTGCCAAACGAGGAAATGTCAATACATATTTAAATATTCCTCCAAATTTGGGAAAAACACATCCAGTGCTGATCTCTTCCAATTCCTGTGAGCTAGAGTCACAGCTCCAAAACATCCAATAAAACATAAAACATAAAACATCCAATCAGGTTTCTTGGGACTGGAGTCCAGGCCTTCAGTTTTGGATTGATGGCTGTATTTATTAGTAAATTAATTTAGTCTAGATTCTTAGATATTCTTAAATCAAATTCAGAATCAGTTTGAATATTGTAATAAGATTACCAGGTGTTTAATCACATTAATACTGCTGATCTAATTCAGTGTAAAAGAGAGCGATCAAGCGAATATAATCAAGTGTTCAGTGAAAAGTAGACTCTTGAGATGCTTCGTCAATGTTCCAAGATAAACAGAGATATGTAAATCAGCTTAATCTGGCCGTGCGCTTCTCCCCTGTAGACGTTTTCACCACCACTGCCTACTCCACCCATTCTTCTGGTTCACACACTGTTTCCATTTAAACCGCAATCGCCCTGACCAAGAGAGAACAGATACAGCAAATAGATGAATGAGTTGCGTCTAGGCTGCTTCCTGTTCTTTATCCCACGAGCTTCATGTATGACCTCGCGCTCCCACACACACCGTATGAATAACAAACACACAATTGTTTCTATTAGCATCCCACTCCGGATGCGCACCTCAGTCCACTCCCGAGAAACCGCACATGAGCCGAGTGAAGGCGGAGAAACTTCAAGCCGTGTGATGAAAACATCTCGGTGGGACGTACATTCATAGACCGCAACAGATAACATGGGGAGCGTTCTCCAATTAGATGATCTGTGAAGCAGAAAGATGTGATGGATGGATTCCATGATATGCTGAGCAAAATAAGACTTTATATATAAATCTGCATGTTACTGCTGTACGATATGTAATTATACAAACTGATACATCATTCAATTTAAAAACATTCCCATTTAAACTTTGAACTACAGCAGTGTAGTTCAAATGTCTGATCCTCCCCTAATTTATTCATATTTATTGATTTCAATCATGTAGATTGAATTGGGATAAATGTGTTTACTGTAGTAGCCTGCAAATTACTTAAAGATGCTTTTTTTTTTTTAAACTGCTTATTTCTGTACCAGCCTCAGCAGCGACCTCATTTCCCCTCTCGTCTGTTCCGACCCCTCAGCATTCAGCATCAGCAGTGAACTAATCACCTCCTGATCATCTCTCATCACCTGCACCTGTTTCTCACTGGATCAGGACTTCACTTAGATGTGTTTATAATGATAGAATGATTCATAGATCACTGTGTGGATTAAACAAACACAAAACACATTCATCTGAATCTGATCAGGTACAGGGACTGCAGTGAAGATGATGAGAGGCAAAAAAAAAGTCCATCAGGAAGCCTGGAGAACTGTTCCTTAGGAATACATTAAAAATAATATAAAGTTTGTTTGGCTCTTTGGAAGCAAAATGTAAAGAAATGAGGGACGGCTGAAGCCCTTTGAACAGGACTGTGATTTGCTTGATCTCGCCCAAGAGGTGAATGTTTTAGCGTCGCTCCAGTGAAGGTCTGGACGTTAACCTGTGTCCTCAGTATATTATCTTATTGTTTTATCATTGTGGAAATGTGAAGTTAAATTTAATTAACTTCATAATTATATATAATTTAACGTCTTTTCATTGTCACAAACCATCTTTACAGAATAAAAAAAACAATTATGTAAATAAATAAATAAATTGTGTGTGGAAATTCAGTGTGTATAAATCATAACGATGAGGTCGTACTGTACCTGAGGGTGACGGTGGAGAAGAAAAACTCCCTGGGATGTGTTGTGAATATGTGGATTTGGAGTATAGATACATACTCTATACATATATATATTTGGAGTAATGTATTAGTAGCTTGTGTATACTCTGAGTATTATTAATGTTATTAGTAGTACTTTATTGTTTATTGTCCTTTATTCTTGATGTAAGAAAGTTTGGTTCCCAGAAGGTTCTTTTAGGTTAGCTAACGTCACAGCAGAACCGTATAAGAACCTAATGAGATTTCTGTGGGCGTTTATCTTTAGCTGCGTGATGGGTGGAAATTATTGTTATGCATTTTATTTGGAATTTCCTTTAATGCTTTTTCCCAGTGATGTCACTATTTAAGGTGAACAAAGCAACAAAAAAAGTCCATTGAAATGAAAATATTTTTATGATATTAAGAATAAAAACAAGACAATCAGTTTACAAATGTTTTACAAATGATTGCGAAACCGCTGCAAGGTCCTTATTTTATTTGTGAAATACCAAAAATTCAATTACGTATCAATGTTCAATGTTTCTTGTAATCAGAATTGGGTGTGTGAAACGGTCCTGCCTCAGCAAACGTGGAATCAGCAAAACCCAACGTTATGCTAATAAGACCTTTATGGCCGTGGTAATAAAAGCTTAGCAGAATAATTTCGGCAGAAAACTTACAGGAATGTGCTCTTTATATGAGGATATTAAACCTTAATATGATACTTTAGTTCGACAGGGAGGAAACCTGTGATATGTGAACAAACTCATGAAAATTGCTTGCGTGCCAATTAGTGATGTTAAAGTCTATTAGACACCACAAAGCTATAAGCGCAAAAGGCTGTTGGGAGGAATATACTCATTAACCTTATTATGAATACTAATTTAAATGCAAATACAAATGTTTGAAAAGGTTAAAAATAGCAGGCGATATTAGAAACAAGAAAAAGCTTGTCTTTGAGTCATTAACTTCCTTAAAGAAAAATGATGCCTCTTCCTGTGAATCTTATTACTTGACGAATCTTTCATTGTGTTGCAATATGTTTTCTAGAAAAGTAACAGAGTTCATGTGGAATTGAGTTGCGTCACTTAAACAATTGCTGTATAGAGTTCATGAGAGAGTTCTTTGTGAACAGGAGAAGAGGCACTTCATGAGCTGCATCATATCAATTTAACCTAGAAACCCACGTTTATGTTGTTAAATTTAACCTACATTTATGAAATGATGAAAAGCTGGAAATGATGCACTAGCATTAGCGCCCTAGAAAGTATATCTGTGTGTTTCTTTTCTTTCTATTTACTGACATCACAACCTATCATTATTAAAGTTATTATACTTGATATTGAGTTATTATATTCATCATTCTCTTTGGTATTGAATCCCTTTATAATTTCTGCCTGGAATGAAAGGCTCTGCTTTAACTGAATGCTTTAATAAATAGACAGAATATTTTAATGCACAGTGATATAATATCTTGATGAAATAAATCTGTACTGAACTGGTTTATTTAATTTATCTTGCATATAAACGTGGCTGCTGTTTGAATGGATATCTAAAGGCGTAAACAGTAAAGTGTGCTGTGCTAGACTTAATAATTATTTTGTTAAGCCAGTGGTTCTCAAAGGCGGCCGGAGGATCCCGAGGGGTCGTGAAGCATAGCTTCTTTGTTATAGTGGTGCAAATCACAAGCCTGCATTATTAAAGTTTATTATAGCTCCTTAATTGCAGACTTACAGTTATTTGACTGATTGTTTTAATGGGTAGTTTGAATATATCAGGTGTTACTGGAGCATCCCGGGACACACAAATAATCTAAAACACATTGACTTTCCCCGAGCTGTCAGTGACAGCATAATTTGCACAGTTTATTTTGCATATAACTTTTCATAATGCACACTTACTATTGTATCTACAGTACTCGCCTGTATTTATGAATATTGTGTTTATCTCTTGAGTGTACTTGTGTACTCAAAGTTTATTGTGTTGTTCTGCTTTGTCCTACTTTTTTGTTTGGTAGACATTATATTGAAAATGACAAATAAAAGATTAAACATATTTATAATCCCACTAACACTAACTCAACAACTTGTGTTAGTCTTGAGCTCGAGTGTTTTGTCAGAGGATGCAACAGGACTGAGATATTCTATCGTTCCAAAATACACAGATATGCAAGAAGTAAATAGATATAAACAGATTATTAAATTGTTTTATGATATTCTAACAACTATTTGTTTGCGTATTTTCTGACTCTTTATGTGTGCCTAGGGAACAAAAAGTGAAAATTGTAAAGAAAGAGGAGTGCAGGTCAATCAGAGGGTGGACCGGCGCTGAGACAAATAGCCAGGAATCTTGAAACTCTCTGTCTATGATTAACCAAAATTATAGCTCAATTTAAAGAAAAGCGGTGAAACAACATTGAAGCCACGACCTGGTTGACCTGGGCCTTCTGAAAGATCTCCTCCTGCTGCTTGAAGATACATCTAGAACAGCGACCTCATTCCTTGCCTAGACCAGTTGTTCCTCTTGAAGGAGGTAAAGGAAGGTCAACAAAGCATTAATAATATATTAATGGATAACACAGAGGGCCAGGAAAAAAAAGCCAGGAAAAACCCGAAGGTGCGTTTGACAAAGGGTTCTGCATTGACCAGGGTAGGGAATCACTAAACTAGAGAAATACTAGGGACACCTTCTGGACCCATCCCCCTAGGAACCTCTGTAGTCCAACTAGGGACTGTGGAAGTCAATGATAGCCATTGTATTAAGTTTTTAATTTGTAATTAAAAACTTTTAATTAATTGTAATTATTCTTCTGACAGTGGTAGGACCTCCAACATTCAACATTCACACACTACAGGTAATTTGGGAACACCAATTATCCCAGAGTACCCAGAGAAAAGCCACCAAGCACAAGGGGAACATGCAAACTCCATACACACAGACCCTGATGCAATCGGACCCGGACCCTGGAGGTGTAAGGTGACAGTGCTAACCACTAAGCCACCGTCCCGCCTTTAAATACAGCATTCAAGCCTTAAAAACAGACTTATTTTCAATTTCAGCCTTTATTCATACATTTATACATTACCGCACAGTGAAGTTCCTTATCCTTCACATAGCCCAGCCTCTTGTTATTAGAGATCAGAGAGCTGGATCAGACACGATACGGCCCCCTGGAGCAGACAGGGTTAAGGGCCTTGCTCAAGGGCCCAGCAGTGTCCCCCTGGCGGAGCTTACAATTTAATACATTTTTAATACATTGTAATCCTTATGCTAACATCTTCATGCCTAAGTTTATATTTAATTAGTATTTATTATCCCTGAAGGTGACCTTAAACTGTATTGAGATTTAAAGAGCTTCTAGAGCCGAGCTGAGCAGGGCTGATCTGAGCGCCTCAGCAACATACCTCACATGATTTTGGTGCATAGGAGCATTTTATTCCAAAACTCTGTGTGTGTGTGTGTGTGTGTGTGTGTGTGTCCTTCTTGCATGAATGTATGTTGTAGACATGTGATGATGGAAAGTTTAGCCACATGTGTAATTAAAAGAAAAATCCAGTCTGTTGATGGGGTCAGTGTGAAAGGTTTGAATAAGGTGAGATTCGGATTCAGTCTGAGACATGTAGGTTGTGTAACCCCGCCTATGAGCACCCATACTGTGTGTGTGTGTGTGTGTGTGTGTGTGTTGGTGCTCTGCTCTCTGTTCCTCTCAGTCAAGTCAGGTGGAACTTAAACCCCAGTCCGGTCTCCTCGCTGAGATTTGAACGCTTCGTGTGAGGAATGTGTGTGTCGTGCTGAAGTCGGTCCGGTCGGTCGCGAGCTTCTGCAGGTAAACGCAGCGGATTCTTTGTAGCTTTGATGCGAATCGGAAGTCGAAGCAGATTGTAACATTGTAGCGCGGCTCGTGCGTTGGAAGCGCGCGATGCGTTTGTAGAGCCTGCGCGGTGTTTGTGCTGAAGGGGGGCCAAAACTTTCCTTGCTGTTCTTTTAGACGAGTATTTGGACTGGATTAGGAACCTTTACTGCTTTGTTTTGGCGAACATGTGACTAAAAGTCAAACAGCTGAGAAAAAAAAAAAAAATCTCTGATTGTTTTGTGTTGAAACTTTCCTGAAGAGAAACTCTCTGTGTCCTGGAGGAGAAACTCACTGAATCTTATCTGAAGGCAGATTTAAGAAAGGAAGGGGATTAGTTTGCCTTGTGAAGGCTCTGCCAGAAGTATGGGACAGAAGTGTCTCCAGAATAGAAATGGATAGAAATATACAGATAACCAGTGACTGAATGCATGGAAATGTCATTATACAAACACTTGAAACACTTTAAGCAACTGCCTCGATTTACAGAAGATCTTCAACAGTAGCTTCTCCAGTAACCTTCTGTTCAGCGTGGCACTGTGCCCGTACTGATGGTGATAACTAATATGCCGAGACGTTGTTCTGTGTGTTATACTCTATGTATAATGGTATTGTACTCTTCTTCTACTCTCACTGAGCCACGATCGCTGCACGTCCTCATTCTCACTATGTTCAATGTGTAAGTTCGCTGTCGGATGTCAAATGGCTGATTACAGGTTATTATTTCTACTAGTGATTCATTTTTCCTCATTCTGAAGGGATTAAAAAGTGTTATAAACTTTATTATTGATATAGTTTTTTTTTTCTTTCTAAAGTGACAGTGCTCCTTTGCACTTGCTCTTAAAACATGAAATATTAGTCATGTCTTTTCTAGATAATATTAAGTATAATCATTTTTAAAAGCCTGCGTTGTGAATTCATGATGCCATTTGCAGTCTTTTACTTTTGAAACAGGAAATAGAAGAATAAAGCTTCATAATAGTGAGCATAAGCCCTCTACAAAAAAAAGAGCGAGAGAGAGAGAGATTGTATTACAGTGCGATAGGGATTGCAGGGTTTACTAGATTTTCCTGATGGAAAACTTTTTAAAAGTCCCATGTGGAACCCTACAACAGTCGTCTTCTTTCACAGAAGGAAAACATGGAGCGATTAGCAGTCTGAAGATCCCTTCTGAAACATTTATTTCTGTAATAGTGCATGTTTAAGTGTCAGATTTCTGCAGTAGCTGTGCAAGTGTCTCATTCGTTTATAGAGTTCATGCAACAGGAAAGTGCTTGCCTTGACTGCAAGTTAAGTAAACTTCTGACGGTGGAACCCAAGGGCAGGAAAATTGTCCATGCATGTGAGACAGGTGTCTGTAAGGCCATGGATGCAGAAGAGTGCAAATAGCAAAGTGTGTACGCTGTCCTGTGATGCCACATGAGCAGCAGATAAAATTTAAAAAAACACAGTTGGTTTGATGTGTCTTTCATGCGTCTCAGCCACCGTGTTGGTGAGTGTTGGTGTGATATGGGAGAGTTGGCCGCTGGAGAAACTGCAGTTTGATCTGTTGAGCAATTTTTATGAATCCAGGCGAGTGACACAAATGTGATTGTAGGATTTCATAGTAAGTAATAGTCGGAGCGAAACACCTACCCTTCCTCTTAACGTTAACCTCTTTACACGTCTTTTACACGTCTCGCAGTCTGTCTCATGTTACAATTTGCAAGATGTTGCGCATGATAGAACTTTCTGTAAAACTGTCTTTCATCAGTTTATCAAAACAGTTCAAAAGTACAACTTCACTTACTCAGATAAAAACATATCAAATAAAAGCGTCTGGTACGATTTCAGGAGGTGTTGTTCATGTGATTTAGACATGAAAAAGGATTATATGATGCCACTTTTTCTTTTCCATTACTGATACTGAAACTGTGTGTATTTGATAATGCTGCTGTATGATGAACCACTAACCTTTCAAAGGAGCTACTTTTAGTTAAAACTTAGCAGAACCGTCGAAAATGACTGTAATGAATGTGTTCCAACACTTTTGGAAGAAATACTTCATATCCCATCACATCAGCTCCCATACATGCTGTGCTAAATAGGTAACTCCTCGCAGTTGTTGTGTTAGCCAGGGTGGGTACTGCTAGCATCATGTGACCTACTTTACATCACTTTAGCTTAGATTGCACTACAAGCAGTTTGTCTAGACTCGGCACAGAAACTAACTGAATCCTTTCTCTTTTTTGTTGATCCCAACAACCACGTTAGAGTTTGCTATCGCTGAGTTTAAGACATCCTTAGGATATAGTTATACTCATATATCATTAGAAGCCAAGGTGAAAGATCTTTTGTTTGGAATAGTCATTGATATTGATATAAATATTAATATAAACTCTACTAATTAGTGTTTAATTCCACTAGAGCTGATTTCCTGTCATGCAGTACTTCACTCCATGCTTTAGATTATTCTACACCCCTTGATAGGAAACACTCTACATTCAAATAAGGCCGGTTCTTCAGTTCTTGTTTTCACTTCTTGAAAGGTTTCAGGAGTCTTAAGCATCAAGACAAAATCAACGCAAAGCAGCCATGTCTGAATGATCGGTGCTTCGTGATCGGTTATGACAGTAACATTGATCATGTGCACTTTTTTTGTGGTATGAAACAATCGTATATGATTCAATCAAAGAAAAGAGGGAGCTTAAAATAAGGAAGGAAAATGCTTTTTTTTTTGTCAGTTTCACTGTTATAACTTTGTTATCTTATATACTGTAAGTAATAATCACATTTGCATTCAGCTCGTTTTTAACAATGTCTGCATGTTGTGACATCCAGGTCATTTGGGGTCATTTCTCATTTCAGTTTAAAATGTTTATGCATGGATGAAGCCACTTACATTGTTTGCTAGTTCTGTGCAAGTTCATGCTTCATCTGTTATCTGTTACATTTTCAGATTCTTACTGCTGAACCCTGACACTAATTAAGTGTCTACTGCTACTACTGTACTGTACATGTACTGTACTCACTTCAGCAATATCAGAAACACTATTCAGGCACTTCAGCTTGTACGTACGCAGCCTGGTGCACATACAGGCTGCACCTGAGCATGTGGGAGCACAAAGGGTTAATGGAAATGTCATTTGAATAGCCGGTGGTGTGACAGACAAGGATCCTCTGTGAATACCGAACAGTTGCCTGATTCCGTATGCTTTTAAAAACCTCGACTTTGCTTAACAAATTGAGCAGCATGTCATGCGCCCCTCACGAAATCAAGGACGAGTTCCAGACGAGCGAAAAATTCAATTTGAAACCTGTCCTTTATGAGTTGACCTCACCGCGCTGGCCCCATTACCTCGGCGACCTTCTCCGTTCACCGTAAAGTCGCCGTTCCAGCAGGGACTTACTGTATTATTCACCTACTTTTGGATGTACTTCAAAATATCAGCTCCATGGGCTGCCTGGACATGTGCTGTCTTTCCTTTAGGGTCCATTTTCTGTTTCCCACAGAGACCTTTTTTTTTTTTTCCAACACCCATGGGGTCATGTGTTGTTAAAATAATTGGCACCTTTTAACCAGCTTCATGAAAGTGTGTGTCCTGTCAAAATGTGTGAGAATTACATTGGACGTATTTACAAAGTCCAGATTATCAGGGAGGGAGAATACGGAGGGTCAGAGTTTACAGACTTACAAACTAAAAGTTGCTGCTGATGATATTATTATAGGGTTCGACAGGACGCATTCAGCACAGACGTCTTCCGTCCTCATCGCCTCATATTAATTTAAATATAATGAAGTAGATTCAATAAAAAAGTGGGTTACAAAGTGCTGCAAAGAGCCTAAAGATACGACGATGTATAAACTGGTTGTTTCTGTACCAGCCTCAGCAGCGACCTCATTTCCCCTCTCGTCTGTTCCGACCCCTCAGCATTCAGCATCAGCAGTGAACTAATCACCTCCTGATCATCTCTCATCATCTGCACCTGTTTCACACTGGATCAGGACTTCACTTAGATGTGTTTATAATGATAGAATGATTCATAGATCAGTGTGTGGATTAACAAACACAAAACACATTCATCTGAATCTGATCAGGTACAGGGACTGCAGTGAAGATGATGAAAGATAAAAAGCTTGTGTGCAGGACGTCTGGAGGTCTGTTCCTCAAGACTACATTAAACACACGAGTACATCTGGCTCTTTAAAATCAAAATACGACCCGATGTGTCTGAAGACTTTTGCACAGAGCTGCTGTAGTGTGTGTGTGTGTGTGTGTGATTGTGTGCTTGTCCTCGGATCAGCTGACTCTTGACTAAACTGCCCCTGTTTACTTTGTGTTGTGAACACCGCAAGAAAACTAACAACAAAAAAACACTGCATTTTATCGCTGCTTGACTCACCAGGTTAATAAAATTTTATCTACACGTTTGAATCAAAAACATTCTCGGCATGTCTGATCACGCTTCAGATCATTTTCTGTCTAGGGGAAAATGTTGTTTCGAAACTCTCGCTCGACTTTAGTACATTTTACAATGAGTTGATTTTATTAGCTTGAAAGATTTTCCCCTAATTCGCTTACAGGACATTTGTAATGTTACAATAATATTCATAAAAACCATCAGTGATTTTTTTAATTCTGTAATGCTTCTCAGCGATCATTGTTAAATGCGCTATACAAATAAAACTGAAGTGAATTGAATAAGGTGGTGCGATGCATCGTGGCGTGAAGCAGAGAACAACACCGTCTCTTATACCCGGGACATCTGCCCACATGAGAATGTTTTATTATTGAATAATACACTCTCTTTTATTAACTTTGAGGAATATAGTTGAGCATTACATCCTGAGCCGTCATTCGATTGTCAGGATCGTTTCTTCAGTGCCTTTGACAGATGACGTGCTGAACGCTGCTGAACGCTGCTGTGTTTGTGCGTATTTTATTTCTCAATCAGCAACTTGTATAATCAGCATTTAGATTTAACAAAAGAGTACGTCTGTAATTTACTTCATCTAAAGATCATGCAGTATATCTCATATAAATTGTTTTATATCAGGAAAGATCCTCACCATTACCGAAAAAGTGTGAATCATTTTTAAAGATATTCTTTACACATCCGCTATTTAAAAGAACTGCTGTTTGCACTGTTTTTAGAAATCTATATTATTATTGTTGTTTTGTGTGTGTGTGAGGAAAGGTATGTACCTTGTTGTACATTACATATGTGTTCAGGAAATTGTCAAAAAGTCAAACGGCTGATTGTACAGAATAACAGAACACAGTGCTGAGAGTGAACACTGCCTTTATGTCTCTATATAATCCCCTGATACACTGATGCACTTCTCACAGAGTCTCACTAGATCTCCGACACCATCAAGGTAGAAAGTTCTCTCAGTTCACCAGAGCCGTGATCGGACCGTGTGTCTGAAACGCCGGCCTCCCAGGAACTCCTTTAACAACCCAAACATGTGTAAATGTCTTGTGGCGAGGTCAGGACTGTAAGGGGGCGTGGCCATAACTACCAGCCGAGTTCCTGTAATGTGTGAGTGGTGTTGGTGAATGAGTGTGTGTACAGTTCACACACACACATATGCGTCTCTTATTGATGATGCGTTATGTGTTGATTTGGAAGAGATCCGGCGTTCCTCTCTGAATGCTCACGGGAACGACCGCAGCGAGTTCCGAGCGCCTTCACAGACGTACGACCTTCTTACAACGTTAGTAAATAAAAGTTACATTAAAAGATACCATTTATAAACATGGAATATAAAATAAGGATATATGGATACTAAGAGGAAACTAAATAAGAATAGACCTTAGAAAGCTAAATCTAAACTCTACAAATATATTACAGGGAAATGTAGAATTATATTTTATATCAAAAGATGCGTTTTTAGCATATTCGCCCAAGTGCATTAATATAAACCCTGTGGGCAGCGCCAGCGTCGGTGCTGTGTGGTGTTTTCAAAAATGCATTAACACCTTCTGGCCAATCAGATGTGAGAATTCAGCAGCACAGCGCTTTAATGATATTTTAAAGTCTAGACATGTTTTAGAGCTCTTAATGACCCGCTCTGTTCTTCTGGTTCTAGCACTTTCATTCGTCGAGTGGATGAGCTTCTCTAACTTTATGTCCAATATGCCAAGAAACTTTCACACTCATCCAATGCAGGCTTTTAGGATTTTCTCCTTATGAACAGGTATAAAGTTAAAATGATGCTTTGCCTCGGAACAAAAAGTCATGCTTCGGTTCGCATAAATATATATGCAAAGGAAGTAGAACTGGTCCTTTATAGACGCTGCGGAATTTCTCTAAAAATATCTTTCAGATCTGATAAAGGGAAGTGCAGTTGATGTGTACAGTATAAATATATATATAAAATCAATGGCTCCTAAATGTGATCGTTGCTGTTTGAAAGTGTAATTAAGTCCAATTGGATTCCGCTACATGAACACGCCGATGCACCTGCGTATTTTAAAGATTAACAAAATATAAGAGGAAATAGAGATCAAATAGAAGTGATGGACGCAGAACGGCTGCTTTTCTTTTCAACGAGCGAAATCTTGTTGTGTTTTCAGTCACCAGAAAACTCAATAAGTCAGTGATCAGTGATGCGTCCCCCTTCACATTATGTGTACATGAATGCAATCCATTGACGATGGCGTTCACGGTTCCGTCGAAGCAAACAGACTGAAAGCATCAGACGTCGGCCTCATTATTCACTTGACTCCGTTCGCGCAGGAGGTCTCCGTTCAGGAGGTGAGACTACGTGAGCAGTTGCTTGTTTTTGTTTTACGCATTATTACAGTTTGAAGTCTTGCAGTCTGCTCCGTTTGACGGTCGCCTGCTTCACTGCACCACTGCTAATTCTGTCACACAGCGAGCGTGCCTAAGCCCCACGGCCACGCCCTGTTGTCTCACTGGAGTTTGGCTGCTCGTTTGCAGCCCCTTATCTCTGATCTGCACCTTCCCGAAGCGGCTGAAAAGCTTCTCAGCATCTCTGGCTCGGAGATGTGAAATTCTAGCAGTAGTAAGGGCTCGGTCGGCGGAGGCCGCTGCACTGCTTCACATTGTGTTTCAGTTTCACACAAAACAGCTCACCGCAGCTCCTATGCGCCGGTAGGCTGGAGGAGCAAGGCTGCAGCCCATTGGCTGGAGACGCTCTGTTGGTTCGTGGTTGTGCTAAAATCAGACAGGGTGGCTTGAACACGTGGTGAGCACTTCCGCTCGACATCGCTCTCCACCACGAGTGCGAAACAGTTTCGGTCCCGGTCCTGGGGGAAGAAGATTGAGAGGAAACTATAGTGAAACAGGATAGAGGAAACTATCCGTGTGACTCTTTTCTTTTTTTTTGTTGCAAAAATACAGCTTGAGCTAGAAAGAGATCGGATTGCACGCTGTCCAATCAAGTGCAGAATATAATCTTTAGGTCTTTGGGTGCACTTTCTTCCTGAGCTGCACGTCTGTAACCTTTTACACAGATAACATTTAAGTCCTCGGCCTTCACATTAGTCTACTCTGTCTGCGTTACGCTTTATTTGTGGCGGTGATGCAATAGAATTTCTGATTTTGAATCTGTTTTTTGCGATGGCGTACCCCGTCCTGGCGTCCTATAAGTAAACACAGAGCTTGTGAGAAAGCCTGCCTCCGCCTTTCAAAGCTCGATCTCACATGAAGAGGCGAAGATTGAACATCTGTTCTCGAAATGAGGAAGTGAAGATGTTAGTCACCTCCTCCAAAATAAGCTCAGAGGAAACTTGGTTAGGGTTGTATTGTAAGCTGGGGGTGTGGGCAAAAGCCGAGAGTTTGTGCAGCCGTCCGCGCTGCAAGTGTGTGAGTGCAGCGAGTCGGCTGAGTCACAAAGACCTTGTGCAGAAATTTGACAGAATGGTGTGTCACTTGTTATGCCGAGAGTTTGCTGTGTGTGTGTGTGTGTGTGTGTGTGTGTGTGTGTGTGTGAGTGTGTGAGGGGGGGAAAACCCTGTGGATTGTTTCCAGTTAGTTATTACCTGAGCTAGAACACAAAAGGGAGTCGAAGTCTGAAGCGGCTGATTAACATTTCTAAACCCCACGGTTTCATCACTCATCGATTCCCTCTGATGTCCGCTCACCTTACTGTCTGTCACATGACTCCGTCCTCAAGAGGACATCAGCGTCTCAGCCTGATAATCAATAGCAGGGACAGATAGTGCTCACTCTAACACCTGGTGTGACTTCACTGCCAGAACAGGCGATGATACGATCATAAGTATATTTCATGATGTTTCACCAGTAACTCAACAGAACAATAAAATGAACTTAATTTTTTTTTTAATTTATATAAACTTCAAATGATGACATTGTTAGAGGAAACATCACACTTCATATTGCAGCCATACAGTAATTCAATTTGAGGATATCAGAAATATTTACGCAAAAATCAGCCATGTTGTTTTAAGTAATAAAAAGTAAAAAAATCAGTATTGATGCATAAATTTGTTTCAGTTTTATTTAGTTTAGAATTTATACAGTATATATATTTTTCAGGATATGAAATTTGGAATTTCAGAATATATATCGTAACAGTAACATTTTACATTAAAAAAAGATATAAAAAGTTTATTTTATTTCATTTTATTTCATATTTGCAAAATAATTTTTTTCTTTCTTTTTTTATGCAGCCATGTTCTATAGCTAGAGAATGGCATGCTGAAGACATATGTGTGTAGTCAAGTCAAACTGAAGAGCAGCTATTTTTAGACGACTCTAAGCTCTTGTTTTAGATGGTTTTAATGAGTGTTATATCCTTTTGAGCAGGTAAAATGTCCCGTTGTGAAGTCTTTCCAACAATTTTCCAACGTGTTTTAGTGAGTAGTGCCTGTTTTCAAGCGCTTTTGTTGTTTCACAAACGGAACTAATAAATT
Source organism: Clarias batrachus (assembly GCA_003987875.1). NCBI lineage: Eukaryota > Metazoa > Chordata > Actinopteri > Siluriformes > Clariidae > Clarias > Clarias batrachus. Next base: position 145,582 of record QMIH01001444.1, read on the forward strand.
TGTATATAATGGATCTGTCAGTACAATCTACCCTGGAAAACATTTTAATTGATTATTATATGAAATCGTCACTCTGGCCATCACTGAAGAAACACTCCGTAAAATTGTTCTGATTTATATAAAATTGTAAAATTGTAAAATTGTAACATAGCTACTGAGGATATCTCCCTGATACTGAAGGAGTGTGGAAATACCTTCGTTATTGGCGTAGTATTGAGGAAATCATCTTTAGTGGTGGGATAGTGTTGGGTGTATCTCCATCAGTACTGAGTTAGGATTGGGTTAGGATT
>QMIH01001445.1:2282-13039 GCA_003987875.1 Clarias batrachus
TTTGTTATTTTGTTTTGCGTTTTGTTAATTTGTTTTCGGTTTTACTGTTTTGATTTTGAATTTGTTATTTTGTTTTTTGTTTTTGTTAAGTTGTTTTGCACTTCATGGCCACCGTATATTACAGAACAGAGAATTCCTTAATCTTCCCACGCCTCTCCTTGGATAAAATGTATTAATGTTATTAATTAACTTTGAGTTAAGTTCATCACTGAAAGGTGTTGGTGAAGTGACGGTGGTCGAGCATCTGTTTGTGAATGGAGAATGTGAGGGTGTAGTGTAATGATATACAATATCCTTTTAAGGTTGTGTAATAAAACATCTGACACAAACTTGTTTTATGCTATCTGTTATAAAGCACATGTAGACTGCCTTTTTGTTTCATTTTTCCTTTGGCAAAGCATTGTTTTGCGAAGTGATTTTTACCATTACACTTCGCACACTGTTTCCCAAAGCTGGACATTGCTTAGGCCGGCGATCAGTACCACATCATTTGCAACTGGAGACGCCATCCTTCTGTTTTCCTGCTCTAAACATGCATCTCTTCTCTTTAAAGGATATTGCACCAGTTGCAGCTTCTGTATTTGAAGACATGCTTTTGGGCATTATTTCTCCAAACGTTTTCACATGAAGTTGAGCAAGTTCACTAAAGTAAAAATCTTAAAGTTTTAAAAAAATTAAAGTCAACACTTCGCTACATTTTATCATACTCGCTACTGAGTAAAAAAATGACTGAAGATGAAAAATAATAAAAACATTATGCTTTTTATAAATGCTTCATTGCGCTCGCGTGAGACTCCACTCCAGGTTTTCTGATTGTCCCCATGTCGGCATCTACCTGACTTTCCACATGGTTGCTTCCGCCCTGAGAGTGACGTCATCAATCAGCGCGACCATATATAAACCGGAGAGAGTCGCGGGAAGGAGGAGGCGTGCCGGTGAGGTGTTAGTTGTGTTGGAGATTATTTTTGGGGTTATGATTCTGGCGGTTTGATATTTGGTTTTGACTTTTTGCCTCCCATTGATTTTGATTATTGCCACTTTGGTTTTTTGCTTGGCTCTTTGTATATATTTGTAGATAATTTCTCTGTATGTTTGTGCACTCCCCAGTAGTAGGGGCGTGGCTGACATTTATTTGGGGAAAAGAGAATTTATTCACTGTTCTTGGTTTAGGGAGTCAGGAAAGGTACCTGTGTTTTTGTTTGTGTTTAGTCTTTTTTGCAGGTAATCCAGCTACTAATATACAGAACTTTATGTATTATTTTGGTGTGTGTGTATTTTTGTTTGTGTATATTTTTGTAAAGCAATACAAACCTCACCATTTCATCAGCTAATGACTGGGTCTAGTTGTTTCTGAAATATACCACCCTTTCCATACAGTTTAAAATAGAACCCTGAACCATTCTTTTGCCGTGCGGCTCAACTCTGACTGGGACGTCACACTATATTTAAGTGACCACTTATTATGCAAAGCTGTTCTTTCAATTAAAAACAACTAGTTTGAGACTTGTATTCACTTGTCTTTTTTGAACTACACTAGATCCCCCCTCCCACCCTCGCTGTTAAAAAGGACTTTTACTGTGTAAATTTTATGAGCTACTTTTATTTGAGTTGATTTTAATAATTTACTTGTACTTCAGTAAATTTCTCTGAAGTAACTACTTTTACTTTCTTTTTGAACGACTCAGTAGAACGAGTAGTCTCAGAGTAAGTCGTTCATTTTCTACCGGGTGCGCATGCGCATGCGCAGGTTATGTACAGAAAACAAAAATGAGTAATCACCTTACAGTGTTTTGGCCCGAGTCGTTTGTTCTTTCTTTTGTTACGTGACTCCCATAGACGCTATGCAGTGCAAGAGATTCAAAAGAGCGAACGTCTCGGTCTAGAATATATGAGATGTGAGCTGCTCATTCTGTTTATCATAACATGACCTTAGCTGCATTGTAATATTTTTGTTACTGGAACTAGAGCCACGATTTGTGTTGGTAGACGTGTTGGTCTGTTTCGTGAAAATGTAACATTTCTGATCAGAAGAACGAAATGAACTAAATGATTCAAAAAAAGAGATTAATCTAAATGATTCATCTTCATGATGCATAGAATTATGAATCTAAATGATTCAAACTTCCCATCACTAGTGTGTGTGTGCATGTGCGTGTGTGAAAGTCTTCCTACACAATAACCCTGCCACCCCTCTTCTGTGTCTGCTTCACACACACAGCCTGATTCTTTTCAAGGGTAAAGTGCAGATTAATTGGTTTTATTTTTACTTTTCTATTACTCATTTTTACATGAATATTTTTGGGTTTTGGAACGAATCACGTGAGTTTCCATACATTTTTAATGGGTAACTATGGAATAAAATCACTGTCAAAAATAATCGTGCGTAAAAAAAAAAGATTTGTGTGTAATTCTATCTTTTGTCTTAGTTGGATTCCAAAATCTATGGCGACGACAGCTTACAGATACGATATTTATGTTTTGCAACCACAAAACTTGTTTTTACAACTCCTCTGTTACATAGATGAATTGCGAAATTACGCCCATGAATGTAGTGTGTTAAACCACTGTCAAAAATACGTCATCAAGGCCACATGCACAGGCATTACTATACGAAGGAAGAGGAATCGATTCTTTTTTTTTTATGCACAGTTATTTTTGACAGTGATTTTATTCCATAGGAAACTTGCTCTGAAACATTTAAAGAGGGGAGATAAACTCAGAGACTTTATTTCACTGAGAGATACGTTTCCTTATGGGCGCTTACGGTTTCTGACCACATAATGGCAGTGTTGGGAAAAGGGACATATTTAGTCAATTGAATTGGTATGCTTTATATTGTATATTTGTGCCAAAGGAGTACAAGACTCCCTTTGTCCCTGACTTACAAACAAATCCGACTTACAAACGTGCTCCTGGAACGCAACTCGTTCTTAAGTAGGGGACTACCTATATTATAAATTTATTTCAATGTCTCACTCAAACATGCACTTCATTAATGCGATAACCTGATCATTTAGTACATTCATGTCGTCAGCTGACTATTTTATTGCCTACAGAGGCTTGTACAGAGACCACTATGCATGATGCGTGCATCTCTTCATGCACTTCCCCTCTACCTCTCTACCATTGCTAAAAAGTCCAATTATATGCTGCCTAGCAAATGCTCCCTGTTTAATCACACAGCTGGCAGTTCTTGTCACATTGTGCTTTTAAGTTTACTATTAAACATAGCTGTGATTTCTACTGTAATTTTTTACCATACATTATTACTAAGAATTTAAGTAATCTTCATTTATGCGTACAGTATGTGTCCTAAAGATGTTCTATAGTGTACTGTATGCTTACAGGATACCATTACATACAAAAGTGTTTCCCACATAGGCATTAAATGGTGTATCCAATAAAAATGTAATAAATTTAAACAATTATTTTGATTGTAAGAAATTCTGTTGACTACATAATTATAAGACAAAAAATAAACTCTGCTCAGTCATGTAATTTGTGAAAAGTTAAAAACTTGGTGGCAGCTTTATTTCTGTAAAGCAAGTTTGCAATTCCAAAGTCCTGTATGTTATAACTATTGTGTGATAATTTTATCGCCTTTGGTAGGTGATTATGATCATGATCATTGTGCATGCCTTTAACGTCTTAGTTGGGGTCTGAGGAAAAATGATCTGGAATTAAATTTGAGTTAACTTTGAATTAATTATCTATCTATCTATCTGAAAGTGAAAAGTGAAAGTGAAACCCAAACGTGTCATTGAGCTCACACCGACCACGACAGCTTCTGCTCCTAATAACTGCTGAATCTAGTTACTACATATCCAGTCAAACGGAGAGTTGTATAAATCTGTGCAGGTTTGAAAAGGGGAAGGTAAAGGTATGTACTACATTTAATTTTGTTGAGTAGCTTTGAGTTGAGTAGTAATTTTGTTTTATATTTTATAAGCAGTGTTTATAACATTGAATGAAGTAAACGAAGATGTAGATGCAGTCCTGTATTCTGAAAAATGGTCTTATGTTCTATTGATGCATAATGTTAGGGATAAATCCAAAAATTCAGTTAATTTCACACCCAGTAAACAAATTTGCTAGTTAATTTCATTGGAATTTCAATCTGCACTTTTTTAAAAACGGATTTTATTATTCTAGCTGAGGCACAGTCCTAATAACAGCAGGTAATGAGAAACTGTTAAAGATGATTACAGTTACTGACCGAGACATGAGAGGCTGCTCAACAAATGTCTGACAGTAGACTGGGTGTCTGTCTGTAAAGAATGAATACTATGAATTTCTTCTGAAGGGTTAACCGGGAAAAAGAAAAAGGACATGGCAGAAGGTTATCCTCCTGGAAACAAAAGACCCAGAATTGAAAACATATATTCACCTCCTACCGGTAAGTTACACAATTCAACACGTACAAGGTTTTTTTTTTTATTTACTGGTTTTTGCAGAAGTATATGGTTATGTTTCTGCACCACTGGCTGGTTGTTTAAAAAAAAACAAAAAAAAAAACAATATAATAAGCAGAAGTGTCTGCTTTTGTAAACAGTATACATGTGTCCAGTTTTACCTGTTTCCTCTGTTGCTTCGGGGTATTTGTTGATCAGGGGTAGGTTTCAAATTCAAATCAAATTCAAATTTTATTTGTCACATACACAATCCTACACAGTACGATATGCAGTGAAATGCTTCGGCAACTGCCCTGACCTTAGAACAAGAAAGAAAAAAAAAAATCTAAGAAGGAATAAGAGGAATATCTATAAAGGAAATAAATATTTGAACAAAAGTAAATTTGAGAAAAATATATATAAGTAAAAATTGACTAAGAGAATAAAATACAATAGCTTGTATAGGTTTCTAGCTTGTCACGTGGATGGCCCAGCTTCAATTCCCAGCCAATGCCCAAACCCCAGCCACTGGGTGCAGTGGTGATACCAAGCCCTAATAAAATGCGAGTGCTGCAGCAGGATGGGCATCCAGCGTAAAATCTGTGCCAAGTTGTGAGTGGATCGGATGGTCCACTGTGGTGACCCCAGGATTGGAGAAGCAGAAAGACTAACAAAAGGAACAACCTGTTCCTCTGGCATGATTAATTGTCCTGATTATTTGTCAGTCTTCCCTTGAAGCACATAAAAAAAAAACCTATTCCAATTCCCTTGTGGACAAACAATGTGAAAGGATCTGTGAAAGAGATACAGTATATGCAAATAAGAAAGGTTATCAAACTAGTTTATGTTGTAACGTTCTTGTTGTAGGCATGTACAGACATGACCATGTGTGAAATTATATCCAGGGTTATGTGGCAACACTAATATAGTAGGTTAACAAACAGTTAGTGTTATACTGCACTATTTCATGACTTAATGTACCTAATATCATACCCATGAAGTGTTTCCCAAGCTGCATACCTTTATCTTTTGCCTGCTCCCCCTGCAGTCTGGTTTCCAGTTGGGCGACCTGAGGTTTTGCCCATTTAGCCACTTCCCTCTCCTTATCATAGTACTGAGTGAGAGACTTTCCCATTCAGTACCAATAAAATTGTCTGGCAGCGGGCATCAGATTTTCCTGAAGAATTGGATGATATTTTTCCCCATACATTTTCCTTCTATCCTGACAAGTGCACCATTCCCTGCTGCAGAGAAACACCCCATAACAGGATATTACCACCTCCATGCTTAATGTAGGAATGGTGGGATTTGGATGGTGAGCTGTATTGGATTTTAGCCAGACACATCATTTGATGTTTTGACCAAATAATGCAATGTTAGTTTCCTCTGACCATCTGTGTAGTTGCAAAGCTCAGTCGTGACTGCATGTAACCATATGATTTTTTTTTTTTTTTGCAACCCCAGTAAACGGGTGAAACTCGAAAAATTAGAATATCGTGCAAAGGTTCATTTATTTCAGTAATGCAACTTAAAAAGTGAAACTAATACATGAGATAGACTTATGAAATGCAAAGCAAGATAGTTCAAGCCATGATTTGTCATAATTGAGATGATTATGGCTTACAGCTCATGAAAACCCCAAATCCACAATCTCAGAAAATTAGAATACAGTGCAACCTTGGATTCCGAGCATATTTCGTTCCGGAAGCGGGCTCGTATTCCAAAAACACTTGTAAACCAAAAAGACTTTTCCCATAAGAAATAATGAAAACTCAAATTATTCGTTCTACAGCCCAAAACAATAAATACATAAAAATAATTAATACAACATATAAAGTAAAAATAAAACAAATTAACCTACACTTAACATAAAAAAAGTAAAAATAAATCCACACAATTAAGTATTGTGCGCACAGATGCCATGTATTTGTATGTGTGTGTGTGGAATTAGCCCCTCGCCTCGTTTTAACAGTGAAACTCCTTCTCCGTCCCCACACATTTAAAGTTTCACAACTAACATGCACAATGCAAACACTGTTTTACCTGGAAAAAAAAGAAATCTTTCTAATGATACTCGCGTGCTGTAAAGTAAAAAAAAAAACAAATGAACCAGCACATTACTTTAAAAAAGAATCGCGACCGAGCTGAGTTTTCTGTGTAAATAAAGCGCGTATGCTGCCGGGGAGATCTGTGTGTGTGTGTGTGTGTGTGTGTGTGTGTGTGTGTGTGTGTGTGTGTGTGTGTGTGTGTCTGCGTTGGTGTCAAATTACATGCGCACACACAAAATAAGTGTTTGTGTGTGTGTCTGTGTGTGGGGCACAGTGTCAAATTACGTGTGCGCACAGGAGAGAGGGAGATGTTGATTATAAGAGACGAGCACTAAGACGCAGCAGGGGACTCTTATTTTGACACAGGGGATGCAGCACGGGAGACGATTATCCATAATTCCCGCAGTGCAAGAGAGAGAAAAATCATTGGCTCAGTTGTGCTCACGTGCCGCTTGGGGTGTCAAAATAAGAGTCTCATGCATGATACATGATACTCGGCGCTCGTAAACTAATACTTGCTCGGTTTCCGATTAAAAATGTATTAAAAATCTTTGCTCGGTTTGCGGAACATTCGTAAACCACATTACTCGCAATCCGAGGTTCCACTGTATTGTGAAAAGGTTCAATATTCTAGGCTCAAAGTGTCTCACTCTAATCAGCGAATTAAGGCATGTAGGGTTTCAGCTCTGGTCCAAAGGGGAATCAAATCTTTAAGGATTCGGTTTAAAATACACTTTATCATCTGCCCGTCCAGCGTTTAGTACGATTCAGTGTATCTTTACCAATTCTGCTTATCATATGGCCATTAATGATAATACAAAATCTAGTATTTCTCAATTATGAGCAAGGTAACTTAAGATCTGGGCAAATGTTTAGACTTAAAAATACATGACCAAAACAACAATTCTTTATGAAGAAACAAGAATTTATTTGAACTAATCTACGATACATGAAACTAAGCTATTAAACACACGCACGCACACACACATACAGTACACACAATACAGTTCAAAGGATGAAGGTTAATGTAATTTCCTAGTACTGTTCACTAGACCTGAAAAAGTCACAAGAGCAGAGCCTTGAGTTTTAATCTTACGGTTTCGTTTTGACGTGAGCACCAATTTCAGCAAGGTATGTAGCTTGTTTGTTTACTTGTGTTGCGCTGCAATCTTCCTCTGTCATCCAGTGCTAGGGAATCACGGCATTGCTGATTGGCTGGTGCTCTGGTGTTGTGATGACGTCTCTCAGGGAAGCCCTTCGCCGATGCACTGGTTGCTTGGTTACTGAGGGCGGAGCCTTCGTTGAGGACTTCGAAGTTCTGGCACAAAGTTTTGTGAAGCCGTAGAGAGCAGATGAGCAGCTTGCTTGTCGGTCAGACGCAGGGCGAGAGTCGACGGTGGATGAGCGATGAGAGAGCTTGCTTCAGACATGAAGTTGATGTTCAGTCGTTGGATAATGTTGGAAGACGTAACGATGTGCTCGGACCCTGGCGTTTTAACCCTTTGTTGTTGGTCCGTCCCACAGGTGATTGATGCAATTAGATGGGGTTGCGGGATCAGCCCTGCCTCATGTGTTTCCTCCTTTTATGCATACATTAGGCCGGGTTTTTTAGCTATCATGTGGTACTCATCCAGTTGGAAATTTTAATACCTTTTATGAATTAAGTTTACACATGCTCTGTTCATGTTAATAACATTTCATGGACATAAGCATTCTTTGAATAAGATAAGCTTTTGGTAGATACCACACATCCCATATCTCACACACTCATTCATGCCTTTATTTAGTTAAAAGGGGTTTATAACTGCTGGTTACACATTCTAAGGTATGTAGAATAAGCAGAGGTACATATAGATTTTAAACATGCTGAGTAACTACACACAGATATAAGTTTGCCCCATTGGCACGCTTTAAAGATGATCTGCAATAGTGTCCCTGCCATGTGTCCCTTTTTCACAGAAAGGCCTGTTTATGGAGGTCACCAAGAGTATCAGAGATCTAAGTTAAGGAGAGTGTTTTCCCCACTCAGAGTCATAAAACTGTCTCCTTTGTTACTGCCTCCGAGTGGTTTCCCTGGAAAGATTCCCTCCAAGATTCCCGCTCCCTAATAAGAGAGAAACTGCATTGTCCCAGAGGCCCGATAAGCCTAGGCTCTGAAGTCATGCGGTCTGCTCAAAGGGGCCCTGGAATGTAATAGCTTGATGGCCCAATCTGGGGCTTGTTCATCCCTACAGGCATAACACCTGCAAAGAGTTCCTGAGCCTTTAAATGGTCTCTCACTCTGTTTCAGTAGCAAGCACAATCATGGGAAAGAGTGCTGACCTGACAGTTGTGTGGAAAACCATCACTGACATCCTCCATAAGGAAGGAAACCCTCAAAAGGTAATTGCAAAAGAAGTTGGATGTTCCCATAGTGCTGTATCAAAGCACATTAATATAAAGTTATGTGGAAAGAAAAAGGTGCATAAGCAGCGGGGATGACAGTAGCCTGGAGAGGATTGTCAGGAAAAGGCCAGTCAAAATTGTTGTGCACTTTCACAAGAAGTGGACTGAGGCTGGAGTCAGTGCAACAAGAGCCACCACACACAGACGGATCCTGGACATGGATCCTGGACATGTCGTGTTCCTCTTGTCAAGCCGCTCCTGAACAAAAAACAACGTCAGGAGTGTCTTACCTGGTCCAAAGTCCTCTTTTCTGAGAAGAGAAACTTTTGCATCTCATTTGGAAACCAAGGACCCAGAGTCTGGAGGAAGAATGGAGAAGCACACACTGCAAGATGCTTGCAGTCCAGTGTGAAGTTTCCACAGTTTGTGTTGACTTGGGGAGCCATGTCATCTGCTGGTGTTGGTCCACTGTGCTTCATTAAGTCCAGGGTTAACGCAGCTGTCTACCAGGAGATTTTGGAGCACTTAATACTTCTTTCCGCAGACGAACTATATGGTGATGCCGACTTCATTTGCCCACCTGCCCACACTGCCAAAAGTACCAAAACCTGGTTTAATGACTGTGGGACTACTGTGCTTGATTGGCCAGCAACCTCGCCTGACCTGAACGCCATAGAGAATCTATGGGTCATTGCCAAGAGAAAGATGAGAGACATGAGACCGAAAAATGCAGAAAAAAATGCAGAGCTGAAGGCCGCTATTGAAGCATCCTGGTCTTCCATAACACCTCAGCAGTGCCACAGGCTTCCATGCCACGCCGCATTGAGGCAGTAATTGCTGCAAAGGGGCCCAAACCAAGTACAGTGGAACCTCAGATTGCGAGTAACATGGTTTACGAGTGTTCCGCGAGACGAGCAAAAATTTTTTATTAATTTTGACTTGTCTTGGCAAGTCTTGATTTACGAGTGCCGAGTATCATGTATCATGCATGCGCTCTTGTTTTGACGCAGAGCGTCACGTGATCACAACTGAGCCAATGATTTTTCTCTCTCTTGCGCTGCGGAATTGTGAGTAATCGTCTCCCCTGCTGGGTCTTAGTGCTTGTCCCTTATTGGTATAATCACTGGTTCCCTCTCTGTTTCAGCATGTCTCCTGAGTGTGTATCAGGGGATACCACCAGACTCCATTTTGTGTTCTGTTTTCATTTGTAGTTTTTGGTGGACTTCAATCCCCAGAATGCACCTCAGTCAGGTGATGTGGCGCTCACCTGAACTGAGGTTGCTCATCAGTGTTTGTTATAAATGTTGCTGTGTTCAGTTTAGTCTTGTCTTGCATCTGTTCATCCAGGGTTACTGTTTGGTATGGTATGTTCAGCTCTGTGTTCTTCCTAGCACTGTGTTCTTCCTAGCTCTGTGTTCTTCCTAGCTCTGTGTTCCTCCAAGCTCTGTGTTTCCTCCAAGCTCTGTGTTTCCTCCAAGCTCTGTGTTTCCTCCTTGGCTCCGTGTTCTCCTGGCTCCATGTTATCCTGGTTCCGTGTTCTGCTGGTTCTGTGTTCTCCTAGTCTTTGTCTGTCTCCTGGTTTGTCGGTCTGCTAGCCTGTCTGTCTTTCAGTCTGTTTGTAACCCCTAGTCTGTCATGTTTAGTTTATCTTGTGTTTAAAGTTCATGTCTGTTCCTTTGGTGCCGTGTTCTTTGTCACATTAAAGTCTTGTGGTTCACTTTACCTCTGCTATCATGCCTCTCTTTCGTCTGGCAAGCAGTACCCGTGACAGTGTGTGTGTGCGTAATTTGTCACCGACACACACATACACACACACACACACACACACACACACACACACACACACACACACACACACACACACGCGCACACACACACACACTCACCTTTACACCCTGCTCCCCGGCTTCACACACACACAGACACACACTCT
>QMIH01001445.1:13080-67989 GCA_003987875.1 Clarias batrachus
CTGCTATCATGCCTCTCTTTCGTCTGGCAAGCAGTACCCGTGACAGTGTGTGTGTGCGTAATTTGTCACCGACACACACACACACACACACACACACACACACACACACACACACACACACACACACACACCGACACACGCGCACACACACACACACTCACCTTTACACCCTGCTCCCCGGCTTCACACACACACAGACACACACTCTCTGCTTTACACAGAAAATTCTGCTCTGTCGCGATTCATTTCAATGGTAAAGTGCTGGTACATTTGTTATTAATTTTGTTTCCGTTGTGTGTGTGTTTGTTGTGAAACTTAAAAAGCGAGGTGGAGGGAGAGAGGTGGAGGGAGGGAGGTGGAGTTTTAATGTGTAAGACAAGGCAAGGGAAGGGTCTAATTCCACACACACACACACACACACACACACACACACACACACACACACCCACACACACAAATACACGCCGCCTGCGCGCACAAACGGAAACACTTTTTTTAAAGGTAAAGTGCAGGTTAATTCGTTTTATTTTTATTATATATTGTATTAATTATTTTTATGTGTTTATTTTTTTGGGCTGTAGAACAAATTATTTGAGTTCATTATTTTTTATGGGAAAATTAGATTTGGTTTATGAGTGTTTTGGAATACGAGCCCACTTCCGGAACGAATTATACTCGTAATCCAAGGTTCCACTGTACTGAGTACATATGCAAACATATTCTTTTCAGAGGTCTGATATTGTTTTATGTATAATCCTTGTTTTATTGAATGCATGTAATATTCTAATTTTCTGAGATTGTGGCTTTGGGGTTTCAAGAGCTCATCTCAATTATGACAAATCACAGCTTGAACTATTTTGCTTTGCATGTAATGAGTCTATCACCTTTTAAGTTGCATTACTAAAATAAATAAACTTTTGCACAATATTATATTTTTTTTAGTTTCACCTGTATAAGCTGCATTTATGAAGAATTTGTGATATTGTTGACATAAATGTTTGCAACTGCTTCTGAGTTGTTGTAGGCCTCTTGATCCATGGAGGGTCTGTTTGTACCAAATACCTTCTAGTTCTTAATAATAGACATATATACAGTGAACAATAGCGTTCACTGTGTTTATTTGTAAGTGATAAAATCTTTGAATTATAATTTTTTTTGTTTTCATCTCTTTGTGCCTGTGCACAACTTTATCCCAGAGATCAAGACAATGCCTTGCCAAACATAGTTGATTGTTTGCTGCAGCTGCACTACCAAGGACTGAGGCAATGTCCATACATAGCTGAATATTTTTAATTAAGACTTTGCTCTCTGTTTTGGCCTTTCTTCCACATGCACATGCAGTTTAAGGTTGTTGAAAATTGAGCTTTTGGAAAACTACTTCCAATGAGAATATTTTACAAAAGATTTTTCCATATATAATAACATATAATCAGTGTACTGTTTACTATAACACTGTGACCATGTGTGTGCGTAAAACATCTTTTATTTTGTGTTTGTATGTGTGTTTACAGCACGCGTTTATTGTTTATTATAACACACATGTGCGTGTGTAAAACAAAAGCAAGTCTCATTAGAGAGGTTAAAGATCTCTCTGTGTCAGCGTGCAGGTTGAGTGCGTGCGCGTCATTTGACACGGTGCAGTTTCAAACGGACACACACACTCTCTGCTCTACACAGAATCACTGCTCTGTTGCCATTCTTCAAATTGTGCGTTTGGAAGTGCACGTTGTCTAATGACGCGCACGCACTCAACCTGCACTGTGTGAGACGAGAAGAGGAAACGGGAGGGACTAATTCCACACGCACATACACAGCACCTGCGTGCACAAATGGAAAAACTTGATGTATTTTTACATTTTTTTTAAAGGTAAAGTGCAGGTTAATTTGTTTTATTTTTACTTTACATTTTATATATATATTATATATATTATTATTTATATATATTATTTTTATTATATTATTTTTATATACAGTATTTATTTTTTTGGGCTGTGGATCGAATATTTTGAGGGTCCATTATTTCTTATGGGAAAATAAGATTTGGTTTACGAGTGGTTTGATATACAAGCATGCTTCTGGAACAAATTACGTTCGTAATCCAAGGTTCCACTGTAAGATTGACTAAATATGATAACTAACAGGGACATTTATCCCGGGACTAAGACTAAAATAAAAATTTAACACTAGTAAGAAGAATATTTTGTGCAATTGCACAAAATATCCTTACGTAAAATAGTGAGTGTGGTAATATTGCTTACTGGACTTTTTAAATGGGTGTACATACACGCGCCGTTACTCGAACATTACTACGAAGCTCACTGCTCTACTAATAAAACTCTGATGCTACAGACTTACTGTAGGAGACAGCGATTGCGGTTTTGGGTGCTACCTGTTGCAGCTTTTCATTCTGAGCTAATCAAAATGACCACAGCTGATCCCAGTTGAATATCAAATAGCTTTTTGTACCATTGAGAAGGTGATAAGCTTCACCTGATTGAGTTTACAACTCATTTTTTGGAGTGGCAGGGGTGATCCTTTTTCAAATCAATGATTTGAATTATTATTATTTTGTCTATTTTTTCTAACATCTAATATTTAACAGTCCTAGCTTCAGATCAGAGGTGCTGGCTGCACATTCAGTGTGATCGGAGTTTGTGGTGTCTATGTTAATTAAATTACTAAAACAAACTTTCTGCGTCTTTCTAAATTTATGTTTATGTTTAGCTCGGGGAACAGACACAGTCTCAATATGATGAACCCTGAGTGACGACTCTCTGCAGCTAGGAGACGGTTGGTTTAGCCTGCCTGTCTGCTCCCTGGCCTKGGCTCTGGATTGTCACCGATTAACTAGGCCTCTTCTGAGACTATGTGCTATACTGCAAGAAATGAGAGCAGCACCTTCCTGAGTGGGATGGACACCGTCCCGCCCTAACAGGCCAGCTTTGCCCTCAAAGGTCTTCCAGTTATCTATAAAGCCCACAATGTTTTCGGAGCACCACCTGGACATCCAGCGGTTCAGCGACCATAACCTGCTGTAAGCTATGTCRCCACGTCTCATTGGGATGGGACCAGAGCAAACTACTTCATCGGACATCGTCTTCGCTAGTTTAAACACCTCTGTAAAGTTACTCTTACTACCCTCTGACTGACGAAGGCGTATATCATTAGCTCCAGCATGTACCACTATCTTAGAAAACCTCTGCTGTCCTAGAGCCCTAAGATTAGCTGCTATGTCCGGTGCTCTGGCTCCCGGGATACACCTGACCACTGCCGCTGGCGCCCCTAAAGGCCTAGATAATTTCACATGCTTCAGTATAGAGTCTCCTATAACCAGAGCTCTTTCAGGTTTCTCAGCGGGTGCATCACTGAGGAGAGCAAACCTGTTGGACACGTGAAGCGCACAAGAGGTGTTCTCAGGTGGGCTTGCCTTAGCGTTAGCTTTGGCTGAATGAGTATGCCGCCAAGTCGTCACCCACTCGCCCTGCTGTGAGGGCTCTACTGCCGGAGTCGGGGGATGATTATCTCTGTCCGCGGCTCCCAGACTTTCCAGAATAACGCTGCTCTCACTGTCACGTTCCGGGGTTGTTCGAGGCATAAATGCTGAGGATCCAGGTTTTTCAGGGAAACGATTTCTTTTATTATTATAAAACATATAAACTCAAAAACACGAAAACAGGGAAATAAATGAAACAAAACACTTTAATTGAAAACGAAACTAAAACACGAACAGAACAACACGAGACATCTACTTTCTAAACTCATTGTAACAAATRCAAGACAARAMCTAKAACTCAAACACAACTTATATAATGAAACTAATTATCAACTCGGATCAGGTGCGCGCCCACGTGACCTGACCGAGTTGTCAACCGGGAAATGAAGTCTAACACTGAAACTAAAAAAGAACTACACAACAAAAACACAGGGCGCTTTGGCGCCCTCTAGAGGTTATCCCTGACACTCACGCTCTCTAACCCTCTCTAAAGTCTGGATGTGCTCCTCTAATGCTGATATCTTCTCTTTATGTAAGGCGTTTCATAACATTGTATGAATCCTTAATCTGGTGACGAGCCACATTTGGTAACTTACAAGTGCTAGTATTAGTACCTTGAGATAAAACACATATTCCCGGTCAAAATGTATGATTTTGGTGTTTTTACACATTTTGTATGTACATAAATGTGCCTGTAATTTGATCTGTTTTTAAAAACATTTTATATGTCTACAATTTTTGGAAAAAGTATTCTCTTACATGGGTGAAGAACCATATACTGTATATGGTCAGTGCAGTAACTTTGATTTGCAGCATAGAAATGACAACCATGAAAAAAAGTCTTTATCTTTTGAAAAAAACTATTTTCCAAGCATTTCAATCAGGACCCTATAAAGAGTTAAAGTAATGTTCATTTACAGTACATCCTCCAATTGCAGGTGGATCCAGTAGCATTATGACTGAAGAGGAATTACAGTGCTCTACCTGCCATAATGTGATAACTGTTAAAAATCCACAATTCTGGAGTAAGGTTGATTACTTTTACTGTCCATCTTGCAAAAATACATGTCCCAAGAAACGTGGACTCCAGATGACTCCAGCATTAAGAGACGGTACAGATTACTTCAAGAAGAAAAGTGCTCTTGAACACCCAGAGGTTCTTTGTGATGCCTGCACTGGAGAGAAACAAAAAGCTGTAAAATCCTGTCTCGATTGTTGTGGGAGTTTCTGTGCATCTCATTTAGAGCCTCATCAAGTTGTTCCGAATTATAAGAATCACAAACTAATAAATGCAGTGGAGAACCTGGAGAAATACATCTGCCAAAAGCATGGGAAACCACTGGAGCTGTTCTGTAGATCCGATAAGAAGTTTGTGTGTCAGTTCTGCACTGAGGGAGATCACAAGAATCACAAAGTTATTCCATTAGAGGAGGAGAGTGTACAGAGGAAGGTGAGAGACACCCACATCAATGTTAAATTATGAAGAATGCAAATGAAGGAAAATTCAGAGAATAAACTGTTGTGTGTTTTTGATTTCTGTGCAGAGTCAGCTGGGAAAAACCCAGAAAGAGCTGCGGCAGATAATCCAGGAGCGAGAGAAGAAGATCCAGGCGATTCATCACTCAGTAAATCTCAGCAAAGTGAGTCAGACATGATGAATCCATGACATCTACTGCAGTTTATGCTTCATATTTTGTTTTTAGAGTGTACAAAGTGACACTATTAGTTGACATTTATTGTGAATGTACTTCTTTAGAAAAATACAGAGAAAGAGAAATCAGACAGTGTCGAAGTCTTCACCTCTCTGATTCGCTCCATTGAGAGGAGTCAGGCTGAGCTGCTGCAGGTGATGGAGGAGAAGCAGAAAGCAGCAGAGACGCAGGCTGAAGGACTCATTAAAGAGCTGCAACAGGAAATCATTGATCTAAAGACGAGATACACTGAGCTGGAGCAGCTCTCACACACTGACGATCATCTCCACTTCCTACAGGTTAGTGCTCCTGTCTCAATCACTAAAGCACAAGACAGAAGATCACAGAACATCAGCTGAGGGATTTCTCCTCTCCCCTCTTTTACTTTAGAGTTATATATCAATGTGCTGCGCTCCAGACACCAGGATACGGAAGGAGATCAGGATTAACATTGAAGTGAACGTGGCCTTTCTGAGGATGACTCTGTCTAAGTTTCAGCAGACTCTGAATGAGAAACTGGAGGAAACGGGTGAAGAAATCTCTAATAAATTAATTAACTTTCAGAGGTTGTTATTGATTGATTTATTAATGGAATGTCAAGATGCCTATGTATGTTAATTAATTGTATGTTAATCAATAGCTTTATCTATTTCCAAGTTTCGTTCTTATAATACAGATATTCTGATAAATATCATATTTTGTTAATTAGTTTCCAGAGAACTGAAGAGGAATAAGCAGTATGCAGGTACACTGGAGTTTCTGTTTCTTATACATTATATGAGTGAAACACTAGTAATAGGTAGCTGTACCCTTTTAAACGTTAACTGCATACACTGCCTGGCTCAAAAAATGTTGTTTCAGAAGAGTCAAATTATCACCTGCATCAAGCATCAAGAAAACATTTAAATGTCCGGAATTGGGTTAAGAACTGTCCATGGCTTTTTTAAACATTAGAAGGTTAGTGCTGAACTATTTATAGGTAGAAAAAAACATCCTGTGTCAGCATCACAGTAAAGTTGCATGGCAAAATTGTTAAAAAGAAATCAGAGCATTTCCATATGGTAATTCAGAGGATAAATATGTGCACGGTCCTGGGATAACCACTTAATCCTGAGACTCTTTGGAGCAATGGAAAAAGGTCATGTGGTCTGATGAGTGCGGACTGACCCTATCAGAAGAGTGATGGCTTGTGTCAGGGTAAAAAGGGAAGAGCATGAAGCGATGCACCTATACTGCATAGTGGCCACTGTACCAGCTTCTGGAGGCAGTGTTATGATCTGTGGTTGCTTCAGTTGGTCAGTCTAGGCTCAGAAATGTTATGTGGCAATAAAAAGTCAGCTGACAACCTGAATGTAACGAATGGCCTTTTATAATAATATATAAACATCTAAGGAGTTTTTCTTCCCTGATGGCACGGGTATATTACAGGACTCCGACTGTGAAAGAGTGGTTCTGGGAGCATAAGAAATCATTTTCACACATTGTGATCAAAGCTAAAGGAGCTTGTACATAAGTGTGTGTGACTTTTTGGGGGGGCCAGACAGTGTATAGTTCATGTTTATATATTATTTTCCAATACTTGCTAATAAATCATAATTACCTGCTAATAAATCATAATTATTATAGATGATAGTCCAGAATACAGCTGAATACTCCTGTTGTGTTCTTTTTAGTGGATGTGTCTCTGGATCCTGATACAGCTCATCCCAATATCGTTCTCTCTGATGATGGAAAACATGTGACTTATGCAGACACAAAGCAGAATCTCCCAGACATGCAGAAAAGATTCACTAATTATCCAATGATCCTGGGAAAGCATGGTTTCTCTTCAGGGAGGTTTTACTATGAGGTGCAGGTCAGTGGGAAGACTATGTGGGATTTAGGAGTGGTCAGAGAATCTGTTAAAAACAAGGGACGGTTTAAGGCATTTAAACCTCACAATGGATTCTGGACCTTGATTCTAAGGAAGGGGAATGAGTATAAGGCTCGTGATGAGTCCTGGATCCCCCTCTTCCTCAGTAAGAAGCCCCAGAAGATTGGAGTGTTTGTGGATTATGAGGAGGGTCTGCTCTCCTTTTATGATGTTGAGACTAGTTCTCATATCTACTCTTTCACTGGCCAGTCTTACACTGAGAAACTCTATCCATTCTTTAGTCCTGGTTCGAATGCTGGAGGTAAAAACTCAGCACCAATGATTATCTCTCATGTGTAAATCAATAGTGTATAAGAGGTCCCAAGTGAAAGATGTATTATTAAAAACAGAAAAACTGTCACGGACTGGTATGACAGGCAGTTCGGGCAGATGTTATTGCCGTGGGCAGAGAGGTTGTTTTTTTCAACATAAAAAAACCAAAACACAAACAAAACATAGGGCTCTGGACAAACAGACACATACCTCGTCTCTTTTGACACATACAGGCTCTTTAAACGTAGACAGGCTTCTCTTAACAAATACAGACTTCTCTAGACGTAAACAGACCATTTAAGCATTTCAGCCCCTGTAGGACTGACGAAGGGCTAAGGACTGACACCGAAACTAGGAACACTACAGTACCATGGACACAGGGGCTAGAGACAGAGCTAGAGACTGGACGTGAACACTAGAGGCGTGACGAGGAACACACCAGAGATTAGGGGGAGCACACGGGATGCTAGGGGGGCACACGGGAGGCTAAGGAAGTACACTGTGTGACTAAAGGAAACTGAAGAAACACTCAACACAGTACATATATAAATACACAAGATAAACTAGGAAGACACACTTACATATTATACAAATCCCAGAACACAACAGAGCCCAGATAAAAAAAAACATAAGTAAAATAAAGTAATGATGTCACTGTTGAACTTGTTTTGTACTATCTGATCTTGTGCTTTTGAAAAATAAATATTAATATTTTTTTCTATTATTTGTACAATGAATTGTGTGTTGTTTATTGCATATATGTATGATTTGCAAAACTTTTTTTTTTTTTTTTGTAATAGACCAGTATATCAAAGTAATTTAACTGTTTAAACTGTTTTACCCATAGACATATAAAACATAAAAATAATAATAACCTATTTGAGGTAGAATTAAAACAGCATTATAGTTAAATGACCTAGCATTTGGATTGAATATTTTAGGGTCCATCTTGCAGGGTTAAATAAATAACCCATTTTGCTGGGTTAAATTAACCCAGCATGTAGTTGGTCCAATATTTATCCCAGCATTTTTTTTATCCCAGTTTTTAACCCAGCATTTTTTAGGGTGTATCGTAATGATGTGGCTGTTGAACTTGTTTTGTATTATTTTATCTTGTGCTTTTGAAAAATAAATATAAATATTGTTCTATGATTTGTACATCTAATGCCTGAGAGCAGTGCTGGTCATTATCTCCCAACATCAGGATGTAGGGGTACGGACTTGACACTTCAGCCTGCTGGAGATATTCCACTCTCATACAGCAATCACTTTCAGCCTGAAAGTGATTCCTAGAGATGGTTTTACAGAGCATGACAGCTTCGGACTATCGAGTCTCCTAGTCTACAATGACCAAGATGTACTCATGGCCACTTGCTTCCTTGCTGTCGGCCCAGAGTCCACAAGAAGAGGCATGCACACACTCACAGACACAGAAACTAGCTGATTATTCACTGCCAGCCATGGCTAATTTCGGAGCCCTGCCCCAGTGGGACTGTCCATGGTGCTAAACGCTTGCTTCTTCCTTAAGGGTGAAAAGTGAGGTCATTCGACAGGCCAAGGGTGGAGGTCAGGAAGCTGAGGAGGCAGAAGAGCATTGACAATAGCTTCTTCTTCTTGTTTTGGGGGAGCTTTGGAACACTCAGAGTCTGTAATGACAGAACAGAGTGAGCAGATTCGTGACTCACCCCGGGAGCATATTATTCCCCAGACTGGTTGGCAGCGGTCCTTTTTATAGGGCAAGAATTTGACACTAGAATGGTTACTGATAATTCCCTACCAGCCACGGTCAATTGGCTAAGGTACTGAATGTGTGTAGTGATCTCTTTTCCTTGGTTGAATAAAGAACTGTCACACGGGAAGAGGCCTTGGCATAGGCCCGCTGTCACAATGTAGTATATACTTTTTGGAAAAATTATTCCACTAGATGGGTGAAGAACTATATATGGTAATTTCACTAACCTTGATTTGCAACATAAAAATGACAACCATTGAACAATTAAAAAAACAAAAAACTTATTTAAAAATAAATAAATATTGGAAAAAGTCTTTTTAATTTTGAATTTCCAAGTATTTCAATGAGTGCCCTACAAAAGGTTCAAATAATGTTTAATTCTTTGTATCATCCTCCAGTTGCAGGTGAATCCTGTAGGGTCATGAGTGAAGAGATTTTGCAGTGTCCTGCATTCCATAATGTGTTCCGCACTCGATCCAGGGAGCGGCTTCTGTGGTTATATTGTCCAACTTGCAAAAGAAAATTATCCATGGAGCTCCAGATTACACCAGCACAAAGAGTTGTCCAACGAGAGGTTCTTTGTGTCGTCTGCACTGGAAATATAGAAAAAGCCATAAAATCTTGTCTGGATTGCTGCTGGTGATGGAGAAAAAGCAAAAGGCAACAGAGAAGCAGGCTGAAGGACTCATTAAAAAGTTGGAACAGGACATCTCTGAGCTAAAGATGAGATACACTGAGCTGGAGAAGCTCTCACAGTCTGATGATCATCTTCCTACAGGTTAGTGCTCCTGTCTCAGTCATTGAAGCACAATGTACAGTAGAAGATCACAGACCATCAGCTGAGGGATTTCTCCTCTCTTCAAGTCAAGTAATTTAACCATATGCAATATTGTCATTTCAACCATCTGCCATTCAGTATACAATGGAACAAAACAACACTCCTCCCGGACTAAGGTGATACATACTGTACAACATAAGTTAACAAAACTAACAAGAACTATACAAAAAGACAAAACGTAAGGGGCACTTGTGCAATTGTGCAACCAGTAACAAACATGACACAATACAATACACTGTGACATTGTAGTGCGAACCAGTACACAGAGCTGAACTGAGATTGACATTGTCTATCAGATAGCAAATGCAGTAAACATTAATGTTATTAATCTTCTGTTCTTCTGTAGACTTACCAATCACTGTGCTGCACTCCACACACCTGGACCGGGACTGAGATCAGGATTAACACTGAAGTGAACGTTGATGCTCTGAGGATGGCTCTGTCTCAGCTTCAGAAGACTCTCAATGAGAAACTGCAGGAAACAGGTGAAGAACTCTCTAAAATGAATTATCTTGGCAGATGCTGTTATTAATTGGTTTATTAATGGGGTGAATAGATGCATAATTGTATATCTTTGTGTGTTCCTAAGTTTAGTAAAAAAAAGTAAATATATTCTGAAACATTTCATTTGTTGTAATTAGTTTCCACAGAACTCAAGAGGATTCAGCAATATGCAGGTACACTGGAGTTTCGGTTTCTTATATGTTATATGAGTAAAACACTAGTAAAAGCTGTACCCTTTTAAAGGTAGCCACATACACTGTCTGGCCCAAAAACTGTAAATATAAATTTAATATTGTTAATATTTATATGTATTATGTCTCCAAACAATAATTAATCCTCATTGTTGTAAATGGTAATTCATGATTTACATGAATGCTCATCATATTGTCTTCTTTACAGTGGATGTGACTCTGGATCCTGATACAGCTCATCCTAATATTGTTTTATCTGATGATGGAAAACAATTCACTTATGCAGACAAAAAGCAGAATTACCCAGACATGCAGAAAAGATTCACTAATTATCCAATGATCCTGGGAAAGCATGGTTTCCCTTCAGGGAGGTTTTACTATGAGGTGCAGGTCAGCGGGAAGACTAAGTGGGATTTAGGAGTGGTCAGAGAGTCTGTTATTAAGAAGGGGATGTTTAAGGCACTTAAACCTCAGAATGGATTCTGGACCATGGTTCTGAGAAAGGGGAATGAGTATAATGCCCGTGGTGAGTCCTTAAAAGGAGACCAGACCCTCCTCATCAATCCACAAACACTCCCACCTTCTGGGGCGGGAGTGTTTGTGGATTGATGAGGAGGGTCTGGTCTCCTTTTATAATGTTGAGAGCAGGTCTCATAGCTACTCTTTCACTGGTCAGTCTTTCACTGAAAAACTCTATCCATTCTTTAGTCCTGGTTCAAACTCAGCACCAATGATCATCTCTCAAATTTCCATCTCACTAAATTAATAGTATAAGAGAGGTCCAGAGTGAAAGGTGTATTTTTAAAAGCCTTGTAGTTATCTTGGAAATACACATCAGTTAATGAATAATGGTCATAAATTTGAATATTCTTTAAAGTTTTATGTGAGGTATATTGTACATGTTTATCAAAAAACAGGAAAACATGTACAAGAAACTTAGAATTCACCTTTCAGGTAAAGAAAGCTTTTCATAAACATGCATTGTTATTATGACTTAAACTATTATTATTATTATTATTATTATTATTATTATTATTGTAAGAGAGTGTGTATGTTAATGTTATTAGAATTATATAATAAAATTGCATATTAGATCAGACAGTATTTCATCTTTCCTGTTTATTTAATTTTTTACCTACTTAAAACCTGCCAAAAGGAGGCATGGTGGTGTAGTGGATAGCACTGTCGCCCCGCACCTCCAAAGTCAAGTTTCGATTCTCGGCCAGGCTTAATTCCCGTCTCTATGTGCATGGAGTTTGCATGTTCTTCCCGTAAATTGGTGGGTTTCCTATGGGTACTCCGGTTTCCTCCCACAGACCAAAACCTGCAGATTAGGCTAATTGCTGTTCCCAAATTACCCATAGTGTATGAATGTGAGTGAGTGTATGTGTGTGCTATGTAATAGATTGATACCAAGGTGTCCAAGGTGTACCCCGCCTCATGCCCTAAGCCTCCTGGGATAGGCTCCAGGCCGCCCGTCACCCTGAATACAGGATAAAGCGGTATATGCAATAGTGCTTTCTCTGTGACTGAGTGGGTGAGTGAAAACCTGCTATCAAACTGATTTAGCTACAGCTAAGCTAACAGGAACATTTTATCAGTAGAATTTAACAAATGATCACAAACTAATTTAATCAAACAATCTTAGAATTTGAAAGATCTAAAGAATTAGAGTGTGCTTTACATCCTCTACATTTGTGATATTTTATAATTTCTCTTTCTATTACTTTTTGTCATTATTTGAATATGAATAAATTTTTGACACAGTTCCTAAAGACCCTGCTGCTGTTTATTGGATAGAGAGCACTTTCCAGATTATTTACAAAAATGTTACGAGAACTATTAACACCATAAGAAATAGATACACAAAAGAGAAATAAAGAAAGAAATGTAGCAAAACAACAAAGGACAACAGCTTTGTACATTTTGCCAGTAACTAAATTATCTCAATAAAATGAATAGGTTCTCAAAAACTTCAGTCTAGAATTAATAGTAAAACTGTAAAAATACACTTGAATCATTGTGTTTATTATTAATTTAAAAACACCTATGTCAGAGACATTTTTTCCTTATATAAAAGTTTTTTAAACATTTATTTATTCATTCTTTTTCTGTACCACTTGTCCCATCCATCCCACCCATCACATGGTAAAGGGACAAACACGCAGTCACATTCATTCATAGTTTCAGTCATACACTAAGGGGCGAGTTGGTAATGCCATTCATTCTACAACGACTGCACACACACACACACACACACACACACACTTGTACACACTTGGATATTTGTAGCCCTCACCCACTAGTTTTTAGGATGTGGTTGAAAATAATAAGGTAAGGACGCATAAGCTCACCCTGTTTTGTTTTATCAATATAAAACTGTCAGAATTGCTTTATTGAACTTGACAAACCATGCCAAATGTCATGTGAATAATTTGATTATAATTCTACGAACGAACTTCTACATTTGTGAAACAAATCTGAGGCGAAACCTGATTGGACAGTGACGTTACTATAGTAACTCGCCATCTTCCCTCAGAGATCGATGAAACCCGGGTGCGTTCGAATTTAACCCAATACTGCAGTGCACTCTACGTATACCATGGCAGATGTGTCTCATATCGTCTACCGAGTGATATTGCTGCATTAAAACTGCGCACTGTCCGTGCTTCATTATGTTTGTTTTAGCAAAATATTTTATATAATGCGTGAGCATCGTGCTTTATGTAGTGAACCAGGGCACAGTTTCAGGCACTGTTGAAAGGGGATATCGATTGTTCATTTGTGACGCACCCGCGGTAAAAAAAAAAAAAAACCCAAAAAAACAAGCAACAAGCAAAAGCTAAAGCTAACAACACCGCGTCCGTTAATCCACTGGACTGTCAGCCTCTCTGTGCTCTGATGTGGCGTCTGTGTTTTTGTAAGTAACCTTTAAAAAAATATATATTTATATTCTATCGAGAATAGGTACGAAAACAGAACATTCCAGAAAGTTACGATGAATTATTTCAAACTGTTAAATCTTAAGCCGATTAAAATATTGCCGTTAACGTCTGTTAGCTAGCGGCGCGTGCAGGCTAACTTCTTTTGTCTTGTGGAGTTCTTGCTAAAATACTAGTTAGCATTTAGCTAGCTATAGTACCCTAGCATTCTTGGCCTTAGTAAAATTCACATTTTTATTATTTAAAGCGTGTTTTAGCCGGCAAGGCTAAGCTAAGCTGCGTGTTCATCAACGTTTCCCTTGTTGTCATTCTAGCTAGCCTGTTAGGTAAGTACCTCAATAATGCTGTAATACGAATCTATAACATATTTATAACGCAGGCTATTATAAACATGCTGTATTTCCATTAGTTATAAACAACAGCTTTTATATATTTAGTTAGTATATCAGTTTAGCCATAGCTGTCATTCTTTGATTAGCTTAATATATCTTAAATTAAATTACATTTAATAAAAGTAGAATTTTTTTTTAATACTCTAAATTAGGCAGTATGTTATGTACAGGTTGATCGCAGTGTTCTGTCATTAAACAGTTAAATGGTTGAGATCATGTTTTAACAGCTTAACAGTACCGATGTGTTTGCTGATGGGTCGACTCTCTGAATCGGTTCCTTTAAGCGAATCTGATTCGCGAGTATGAGCTGCGTAGCTCCTTACTGCCTGTCTCCTCCTTTCCATGTTCCCAGTTATCCTTATTTTTCTTTCCCTTCTCATCTTTCCGTCCTCCTAATATTACTTCACAATCTCCTCCT
Organism: Clarias batrachus; assembly: GCA_003987875.1. Classification (NCBI taxonomy): domain Eukaryota; kingdom Metazoa; phylum Chordata; class Actinopteri; order Siluriformes; family Clariidae; genus Clarias; species Clarias batrachus. The sequence continues at coordinate 27,467 of QMIH01001445.1, forward strand.
CCATTACGTCTTTTTTCCTTTCCCGTCTTTCATTTCTCCTCCTCTCCTTTCTTTTTATTCCTCTCTTCATAGTCCTTCTTTCATTTCTTTCTCTTTTTTACATTGCTCTAGTCCATTTTCCCTTTATTTCACATAAAAAATAAATTATATATTTCCTTTTTATTCCTTCTATTCTGTTCCTTCTTTCATCCCTTTCTTTCTTCATCTTTAATCATTCCATAATTTATTTATTTCTTACCTTGCTTCTTTCGTCCCTTACTTTTTTTTATTCACTTTTTTCCTTTCGTCTGTTTCTCTATTAATTCCTTTTCCTATTTCACCCTACATTTCTTTTCCTTCCTTTCCTTTTTTCATTTACTTTTTTTCTCCTTTCCTCTTTTTTTTATCCCTTACCTTTAGTCTCTCCTTTATGCCTTTTTATACTTATGTACTTTTTCTCTTTTTTCTGTTTATTTTTCTTTCTTCCTCCCTTGCTTCTTTTTCTTCCTTTCTCATTTTTACTTCTTTTTTTTTTCATTTCTCTTCCTAACAGGTAACAGCCCTCTATTTTGTTATGAATGCATTTATTTATTTTGTGATTGTGTGTTTATGTTGTTATATTTTTATTTAATTTCATATTTGTGTTGTATTTTTACAGATGTGGCATAGTGGCCGTGGTGAATGGTGAGGATATAATGCAGAGTTCTGAACATTTCTTTCCATGCACTGAAAGTGAGTGAGAGATCTCTGTCCCTGGGAAAAGTTTTATTTTGTTTTTATATTGTATATAAATTAGAGTCAGTTTGAAGATTAAATGTTTAAATCTGCAATCTGATTGGATGCATATTATGTGATCGTGATGCAGCAAATCGTGATGCTGTATTTTTGTCATGTCACCCACCTCAAGAGAGTCATCTGTTTCTCTCCCTTTCCCTCTCTTTCTCACTTCTCACCTAGGCTGCAGATTTATGGCGTTTGTGAGTGTGAGTGGAGATTTCTGCCAGGCCCAGCACCTGGTCATTGTGGATAAGTGAAGAGTCGGCGTGCCACATGAAGATTACGCCACGTATCTACTGTCGTACCTTCTGAGCTTTGGGTTCGAGGCTGTATTTGCCCAAAGTTCAAGCGTATGAGTCAGTCTGAGCCAACTGAGGTGCTCACGAGCCAATTTTTTTTTTCTTTTTACGCCCTTCTTCTCAAACGCCAAATCATCATCCATTTTTCTCCTGAATGGGTTAAATAGAATTTTTAAAAGATAAAAACACCCCTCGTTTTTGTTTTTATATTTTTTTTATATAAAAAATTTAAGCGTGTGTATTTTTTAGCTTTGCTTTTTAAAAAATATTTATTTCAATTTGAAGTTTTATCTAAGGTTAATTATTCACACGTTTTCACATTTTTTTAAAATTTCATCGACCATCATTCACCTACGTGTCAAGATGCATCGTCCTGCTCCTGTTGAAATCACCTATGAGTGTATGAGGTTTCTGATTACACATAATCCTACCAACTCGCAACTGCCCAAGTTTACTGAGGTATGATCACTCACACTCAAACTCCGATACTGGTACTGCTTTCACCTGTCTTTTGTCCCAAAACACAAATGAGTCGTGTTTTTCATTATTTGTTCCTTAGTAGTTTTTTTGTCACTTGCTCTCATCTTGTTACTTCAGAATGGTTAGGAGGTTAACGTGACCCTGACCCTGGGGGTTCCCAATGTTATAACACTATTGATATTAAGTACTTGACTGATGTTTACACAGTTGTATTTTTTAGGAGCTGAAGTCTTTTGGGGTGCAGACGCTGGTTCGGGTTTGTGAGGCTACCTATGACAAAGCCCCGGTGGAAAAGGAAGGAATTGAAGTTCTGGTAAGAATCTCACACACAAACACGCATACGGCTAATGTAGCAGAACACATGGCAGATCCAAATGAATATGACATCCCACAAAAAACATTGTTAATGGGATTTTCCCAAATGTTTTTTTCTTATAAATAATCATAAAAAATGGAATATTACATAGGCTGAAATTAGATTTTTTTTTCATTATTGCACTATATTTGTACAGTGTAAAGTACACTGTATATGTACTTTAATACATAAATGTCTTATGGCTGTACGGTATGTACAAAAATTGAGAAATATAGGCTGCAACATGTTTTAGGAAAATGAAAATGATCTATGACGGGATGACCTAATGCAGCTTGATTCGAGGCAGAGTTATTTAAGAAATTTTTTTTTAAGTTGATTTAAAAAAAATCTTAATTTCTTCTATGAATAGGAAATTACTGTTACTTTCATTTTTTTCTATTTAATGGAGAATGGCACGCAATTTTTTTATCAGTTTATTCAGCATTGAACATTTACTTCTTTACATTCCTGTGAAGTTAACAATAATTAGGGGGTTTTATGGATTACTTGCTGTTAAGATTAAAAATTAGTGAATCAATAATTTGTTTTGAATGATTGATGTTTTTTCATACCTCACCTATTATCTCGTCATCCACAAGAGGGCGCACTTGCAGTTCAGGTGAAGCGTGTTATTGTCATGTGTGACAGATTTTTATTGACCTTATTTTTAAATAGTAATGAGAGGCAAGAGCAGGATTTTTGAAATACTTATTTTGTTAATTTATTCATTTTTTTAATACTATTTTGGTTCTTTTATTTGTCTCACATAACTAATTTGTTAGGCTTGTGTAACTAAAACTGAACTGTTTAAACAAAATAAAACCTGAGGGGAAAATGTACATTTGGCAATAATGGATTAGTGTAAACTCATTTAAGTAATGTTTGACTTTATTTTTTACATTATAAATAAAGGATTGGCCTTTTGATGATGGCTGCTCTCCCTCTGATCAAATTGTGGATGACTGGTTAAACCTTCTGAAATGTAAATTTAAAGATGAGCCCGGCTGCTGCATTGCCGTGCACTGTGTCGCGGGACTGGGCCGGTGAGTCCTATCTGTGTACTTACTATTTACACCTTAATGTTAATTATAAATTTACCATGCATGTATTTATCATACATACTTAATATTAATTATAAAAATATAATTTGTCAGATGAGGGGTATAACTTCCCCTCATCTCATAATAAAAAATATTGTTTTCCCAGAGCTCCAGTCTTGGTGGCCATCGCATTAATTGAGTGTGGGATGATGTACGAGGATGCCGTTCAGTTTATTCGACAGTAAGTCACATATGCCACAGTACTGACTTCCTGTGATAACGATGGTGCTTTGTGTTATCATCCAATTTTCACTTAAACAATGAGCTGTTTTAAGTGTAATCTTCTCACTTTATTTTAGGAAACGCCGTGGAGCCTTTAATTCCAAACAGCTCATGTACCTCGAAAAATACAAACCCAAGATGCGTCTGCGCTTCAAAGATGCCAACGGTCAAAATTGCTGCATTCAGTAAAACCACAAGCCAGAAGGATCAAAGATACAAATTATTATAATTATTGATAATATTACTATTAATATTATTATTGGGAAGCAAATGTATTTGCTATGGGATAGCTGATTTTTTTGGCAATTTTATTGTGCCAAGCACACACAAGATTATCAGTGTCCATATTACCAGATTTTTGTTTTTTATAAGAAATAAAATATCAAGAGGTTAATTAAACATTTACGGGCACACAGTAAATCCAGCACAAGCAGTATGTGCAGTGTCTGAGTGAGTTTCAAGTAAGTGACATTCATGCTCCATTTTAAACAAATAGCCTCAAATTAGTGCAAATATCCACACGCGCACACTTGTACATGTTTAGACTTCCGGCAGAAAAGCTTGATGTGTGTGTTCTTTATAGAAAGAGTAGTTTTAATTATGTCTTTTTTAAACGTCCCAAATCATTTCAGTGATTTCACTTGATGCTTGTGATGTTACAGCTGTAATTTCAGTAAGGTTACATGAGCACAAAAATATCTGTAGTGCTACATCCGCAACACAACTGTGATAAATATGGAACAGCTCCACCTCCAGGACAGTAATGTGTGAAAAAAATCATTTCCTGGATTATCTCTTGCTGCTGACTGATAGAGATATCAAAATAAAGGTGTAAAAGATTTTTCTGCTTTCTGTGTTTTCTCTTGATGATAAATGCATTATGTAGCAGAAATGTGTGTAAAGTGTTTAAGGGTGTAAGAAAAATTTGATATTCAAAATGGTTGCTGATGTCAAAACTCATGGTAAAATAGATGTGGTCCTAAATCAGACACGGGTTAGTGTGCCTTAAGCCAGAACAGTCAAATCAGACGTCATGTGTATTTTGTTATTCCAACATTAGATTAGATTAGATTAGATTCAACTTTATTGTCATTGCACATAGTTGTTACAAGGCAATGAAATTGTTAGCATCTAACCAGAAGTGTTAGGAGTGCAATATAAACATATATACAGATCTATAAAACTTGTATGATAAAAGTAAGGTCTATGTATAAATTGTATTACAGAAAGAAAAAAAATATATATATACACATGTGGACAAAATTGTTGGTACCCTTCGGTCAATGAAAGAAAAACTCACAATGGTCACATAAATATCTTTAATCTGACAAAAGTAATAATAAATAAGAATTCTATGAATTTTAACCAATGAAAGTCAGACATTGCTTTTCAACCATGCTTCAACAGAATTATTTAAAAAAATAAACTCATGGAACAGGCATGGACAAAAATGATGGTACCCCTAGAAAATACTGAAAATAATGTGAGCAAAGGGACATGTTAATTCAAGGTGTGTCCACTAATTAGCATCACAGGTGTCTACAATCTTGTAATCAGTCAGTGGGTCTATATATAGAGCTCCAGGTAGTCACTGTGTTGTTTGGTGACATGGTATGTACCACACTCAACATGGACCAGAGGAAGAGAAGGAAAGAGTTGTCTCAGGAGATTCGAAAGAAAATTATAGACAAGCATGTTAAAGGTAAAGGCTATAAGACCATTTCCAAGCAGCTAGATGTTCCTGTGACTACAGTTGCACATATTATTCAGAAATTTAAGATCCATGGGACTGTAGCCAACCTCCCTGGACGTGGACGCAGGAGGAAAATTCATGACAAATCAAAGAGACGGATAATCCGAATGGTAACAAAAGAGCCCAGAAAGACTTCTAAAGAGATCCAAGGTGAACTTCATGCTCAAGGAACATCAGTGTCAGATCGCACCATCCGTCGTTGTTTGAGCCAAAGTGGACTACATGGGAGACGACCAAGGAGGACACCATTGTTGAAAACAAATCATAAAAAAGCCAGACTAGAATATGCCAAACTACATGTTGACAAGCCACAAAGCTTCTGGGAGAATGTCCTATGGACAGATGAGACAAAAATGGAACGTTTTGCCAAGGCACATCAGCTCTATGTTTACAGACGGAAAAATGAAGCATATGAAGAAAAGAACACTGTCCCTACTGTGAAACATGGAGGAGGCTCTGTTATGTTCTGGGGCTGCTTTGCTGCATCTGGCACAGGGTGTCTTGAATCTGTGCAGGGTACAATGAAATCTCAAGACTATCAAGGGATTCTAGAGAGAAATGTGCTGGCCAGTGTCAGAAAGCTGGGTCTCAGTCACAGGTCATGGGTCTTGCAACAGGACAATGACTCAAAACACACAGCTAAAAACACCCAAGAATGGCTAAGAGGAAAACATTGCACTATTCTAAAGTGGCCTTCTATGAGCCCTGACCTCAATCCTATTGAGCATCTTTGGAAGGAGCTGAAACATGCTGTGTGGAAAAGGCACCCTTCAAACCGGAAACAACTGGAGCAGCTTGCTCATGAGGAGTGAGGAGGCCAAAATCCCTGCAGAGAGGTGCAGAAGTCTCATTGACAGTTACAGGAATCGTTTGATTGCAGTGATTGCCTCAAAAGGTTGTGCAACAAACTATTAAGTTAGGGGTACCATCATTTTTGTCCAGGCCTGTTCCATGAGTTCTCTTTTTTTATAATTCTGTTGAAGCATGGTTGAAAAGCAATGTCTGACTTTCACTAGTTAATATTCATAGAATTCTTATTTATTATTACTTTTGTCAGATTAAAGTTATTTCTGTGACCATTGTGAGTTTTTCTTTCATTGACCGAAGGGTACCAACAATTTTGTCCACGTGTGTACATGAATATACAGTGTAAAGTGAGCATAGATGGATAAATTAATGTACAGAATAGTTGTAAATCTACAGATATGCCAGATATGCTACAGAAACTATATATAGGTGAATTTACATTATGTGCAATAGTATGAATATACATATGAATAAATATGAGTAATTTAGCTGCTGGATGGAAATGCAGAGTGTATACCTATACACACATCTACATATATGAATATACACATATTAGTATACAGTCCATGTGCAGACTGCACAAATGAATGAACGGGAAGTATTTACAGAGGTATTAAACAGGAATGTTGGGTTATCAGTGATGGTGGTACCGTCTATGTAAGGGGGTCAGTGAAGTTGTGTTCAGTAAGGTAACCACTGTGGGGTAAAAACTGTTCCTCAGCCTGCTGCTCTTGGCTTTTAGGCATCTGAACCTTTTTCCAGAGTGAAGGAGAGAAAACGGTTCATGTGCAGGGTGAGAGGTGTCCTTCACGATGCTTCGTGCTCTACGCAGACACCTCCTCTTGTAGACTTCCTCAATGACAGGAAGTGGGGTACCAATGATACGCTGAGCAGTTTTAACCATCCTTTGGATGGATTTACGGTCCGAGACAGAGCAGTTACCATACCAGACTGTAATACAGCTGGTTAGTATGCTCTCTACTGCACAACGGTAGAAACATCATATTATTCATAAAATTTTTAGAAAAGAGAAATACGTTTTTTTTTAAAATACATAATCTGCTTTACAATAGACTGTCAGCAAGATTTCATATTCCCTCATAAAAATATTTTAGGCTTATTTTGTGCAAATCCCAAGTTGGCATAGATTTTTGCTCACACCGTGGTTAAATTACTCACTCACTCACTCATCATCTATACCGCTTAATCCTGTATTCAGGGTCACGGGGGGCATGGAGTCTATCCCAGGAGACATGGCAGGGTACACCCTGGACAGGGTGCCAATCCATCGCAGGGCACAGACACACACATACACTCACTCATTCACACACTACGGCCAATTTGGGAACGCCAGTTAACCTAATCTACATGTCTTTGGACTGTATAAATTAATAATAATAATAATAATAATAATAATAATAATAATACATTTAGTCAGCTTAACATGTGACAGTGTCACAAGTTTCACAAACCATTTAAATGTTCTGGAAAGTTCCAAATTCAGCTTTAACTCATGAAGTCCCCAGTTGAGATCTGATAAACATGTGACAATCTGTGACTTTGTGCCAAAATTCACAGATTGACATTATTTCCAAAATAGGGGTGTGTCTGGGTAGCACATGTGACAGCTTTGTTTGTAAGAAAAGTACTTTATTCCTTTCTTATTATCTCCGACGATCATCATTCACAAGTTGCCAAGGTTGAGCTTGTTGAACGGCTTCCTGATCTCTCATCGTCGTTCATTAACGTTCTTCTGCTCTTCACGCGCACGTGCCACTCGAAACGTCCGAACGACTGATGGCAGCGTCGCCGTAAACGTGCGGAATCATATTTTAAAGACTTGCACAGAATTCCTCGTTGGCTCTTTCTAACTTGCTGTCCATGCGGAAATAGCAGACGTGGTCACACACATGGTCAGAATGGCACCGGGGACGATGTCCACAGGAACATGACTTTTGGCACAAAATTAGTCTCGAAACTTCTGTTTGGCCGTGTAGGCATCTCGTATTTTACAGTATCACCATTATCTTTTACGTCATATTGTCAGAACGTCACAGGCATTGGATTCCCAATAAGGTGAAATGGGTTTGGGTAAAGTGTTAACACAAATTCTTCGTCTTTATTTCATTTTCTATATCAAACATTTCTCATGCTTAAATGTAAAAATCCCCACAAACCAGTACGAGCCAGTCCCTCGAACACCCTGCTGTCACTGCGCTCTTGCTTGTTTATTGTAGTTCTTCAAGCTGACCACTAGGAGGTGTTTCACTTGCGGTGAGTGGACGTTGGCGTGTGTAAACCCACCGCATGTCGCACTGATTAGCTGAGCCTCTAATGAACGCTGAAGCAGAGGAGCTCTACACACACCACTCACACACTCAGCTGGAGACATGCGTGTGTGTAAGGAGCAGCTGAGATGATCATCTTGCCAGCATGATGCCGGTGAGTCACACACACACACACACACACACTATGCTGTTTTCCATCACTGGGAGAACATTGTATTTATTTTAAATATGTAGGATTGTTGAAGAGGCTTTCTGTAGGTCAGTTTATCCTCTTTTCATGTGTTTATTTACTACAAAATTATTTAGATTCATTTGATTTTCATTGCTGAGGTTTAGGAAACTCCTCATTTCAATGGTAAATGTATAGCTTCATAAAGTTCAATGGCAGTGTTTCAAAGGTCTGATGTTGGGGTTTCCATATCCACACACACACACACACACACACACACACACACACACACACCTGACAACATTTTCTTACGTATGTATTTCCCCCCCACATGTATATTTGTACTTAAGAGGTAATTCCGTAACACCCTGGGTGACTTTTTTTTTTTTTTACTTTTCATATGGAAAATCTGTGAAACACAAACACACTGCCACCTGGATGCTTTTCTATCTTTCTATCTAAGTCACATTTGTGACAAGGTGGATTAGCACTATGGCCTTGTACCTCCAGGCCAGGGTCAAGGGTTTGATTAATGCCTCGGGTCTATGTGTGAAGTTTGCATATTCTCCAGGTGCTTCGGTTTCCTCCCACAGTTCAAAGACATGCAGGTTAAGCTAACAGGATTTCGCAAAATTGCCCAGTGTGGGTGGGCATGTGCATGTGTGCTCTCTGGTACCCCTCCTTGTGCTTGAACTCTCCTCGGATAGGCTTCAGGCTTCCTGTGATCTTGTACAGTACAAGCAGTGTAGAACATGAATGAATATATGTATGAATTCTTCTTTTTTAATTTTTTTATTATTAATTACTTAATTAATAATGATTTATTTTTTTGTCTTTATAATATCTTGAGGTTAATGTACGAATATGAGAGTTTTCATTTTTTTTAAATTATTTGATTCATTTCTTTACCCAGACATGCTGAATGTGTGATGTTTATCATTCGGCTGTACCTACATTCTGTGCTTAAAGTCCTCCGGGGCATACTTTTAGCCATTTGTTATGCTGAACTGGTTGTCTAATGCTGTGATGGACAAAGCATATTATTTTGTCCCCGGAGGTTTGGAAGGTGTGGGCTTTCTGAGGCGCGGTCGGCTTCTGAATTCCTGACAACTTGCACACTGTTGCATGATGACCAGGCCGACTGGCTGCTACGTTTGGCATTTCAGTTATTGAAGCAATCCTAATGCACAGTCAGGGGCTAAAGGGCATGACCTCATACTGCAGGGCACATCCATCCACAGTATGTCCATCACTCTCGATATTCCGGCTGACCTGGTTTGTTCTCCTCAAGGGCTCAAAACGTTTTGTTCAGTGTTTTACGATACCAAAGTCTGACGCTCTGTCCACACTCACAGGCATATTTTTGAAAATGTAGTTTTTATACTTTTCTATTTAAAAGCCTTTTTCACATGATTTGAGTTTTTTCTGAAAATTCACACATGCTTTGAGAACTTTTACTTTAAACACCTCAAGAATAAGAATAGAGGTAAAGAGAGAGAGAATGGAAATGCATACAAATAGCCCGTTATTGTTAAATGGCAAAAACATGAGTATGAGTACTGACTAATGTTTTATGTTAACTTAAAGTGTTCATCCAGGTCTAATCACAAACCTGCAGTTCATGACAATAAAAAATGTTGAGAATAATAATAATAATAATAATAATAATAAAAACCCTGCCGTGACATTTTTCTCATCCATGTGACGACAATGAAAAGCCCTTAATTCCACCATTTTGACCACAAAAGGTAATTTTTTTTGTAGCCAAGAGACAAAAATGCAGACTATTTTCAAAAATACCTCTCCTGCTATGTGAGGTCATGTAGACATGGCTTCAGAATTAGTTCAGAATTATGAATAATATAAAATGTATTTAAATAAGTCTGACAGCAGAGGTAGCTTGATAAGTGACATAATAGTCCTATTTGCTATATTCTAATATTCTGCTATATTCTGTAACAGCCTAGTGTTGGAGCAGCAGGCTCTTTTTAGCCAACTTGATGGTTGTTTTCCTGTGAGAGAGTCTGAGAGCAACCAGAGGGAGATGATGAACAATTTTATTAATTAGGAATCTCCAGTGTCTGGCCTGTTGGCTGCATCTCTCCTGAGCTCATTAAATCGTCACAGATTAAACAAGACGAATGGGGCCAGCACATGGCTGTGTAATTAGCATGTCTTCAGTTATGTGATGGCAGAACACAGAATGCTCAAAAGCCTGTCAAACTCCCTGTTAATGGTGGGCTTAGCTAAGGTAGTTGTGATCTCCTGCTTTTGGGATTTAGGTTTTAATCTTCTACTTGGTTGATGATGTGATTGTGATCTCATACTTGGTGGGCATAAGTTATGGTTTTCTAGCAGGTGGGTTTATGTTATACTCACATACCTGATGGATTTAGGTCATGGCCTTCTACCTAATGGATTTAGGATTAACCTCTTGGATTCATGATATTATTGCCTACCCTTACATTTAGGTTATAATAATAATAATAATAATAATAAATAAGCATCTTTCAAGCACCCAAGGACACTTTACATTGCAGGTAAAATGTAGAAAACAAAACAGCAATTAATAATGAATGAAAAAACAATCAAAATAGTTGACAAGTAAGTGTAACAATGTTAAACATAGTATCAAATAAAATGAACCAATCCATAAAAGTTATTACATGTAGAAGTATAAGTAAAATAATAAGAGAAATAAATAAGGTTATACTGTACATAACACTCACATTAAAGTTGATATGCTAATTTAAAAAGAGAGTCTTGGCAGCACTGTTTTAAACTCAGAATTGAGTTACTGTGTCTAATGTTAAGAGGGTGTTTTTTTTTTTTTTCAGAGTCTTGGCGCCACCCTAGAGAATGCTTTAGCACCCATTGTGTTAAGATTAAAGCCTGGTACTGATAGTAGATCAGCCGATTGCAGATTGCAATGATCAAGCAGTGCCATATGGAGATGAGTGCAGTCAGGTAAAACCAGAGCAATGTTATACAGTATAAAGTTTAAATCTGTAACTGTAACTGCTGGAAATGCTTGTTCCGGAAGTGAAAAAATAGAGTTAGAGTGGTCGATGTGAGACGTAACGTGTATCATTGACCTCAGTGCTATTCTAAGAGAAACAACGATGCAGCTTTGCAATGTTAAGTAGATAAAATGTGCATGTTAAAGGACAGGTTGCTATCTGAACGCTGTGGCTCTTCACTGATATAGTAGATCCAACAATCGGCATCTCTGACTTATTAGCATTTAATTTGAATAGTTTTATGGTTGACATCCATGCGCTGATGTGCTGGAGTTAGGCAGTAAGAGTCACTGGGGAAAAAGATCTCAGGACATAACACTCGTACCATCAGTGTAGCCTTGGAAATGAATACCACAATGTCAGAAAATATTTCATAAGGGTAAAAGATGAGTGATAAACAGGAATGGTCGGTCCCAGGACAGAGCCCTGAGGCACTCACCTAGTGGTAGAGATCTTAGCGTGATAACCACATAACAGATGTGAACCATTGATGTACTGTACCTTATACATTATTGTCAGAAAAGCATTCTAGAAGAACTGAATGGGTTACTGTATTGAAAGCAGAATGAAAATAGAGAGCAAACTAGTGTCAGAAAAGGTCAAAAGGTCATTAGTTATTCTGACACGGGCTGTTTCAGTACTCAGATTGGGAAAAAAAAATGTCTTCAACAGAGGCATGAGGAGGAAGATTTTTAGCTGGTGGGTTTAGGTCATAGCCACCTTTCCAGTAGACAGTAAGTTTATGCTGATTAGTATACAGTGCTGCTCTCAAACTAATGAGAACTCTGAAACGAATTCAATGCAACATTTGATCATGTGTATACTCCATGGTCTCCATTGTGACCAGAACCTATGGTTCCTTATGAACACTGAGCAGTAAGCTAGCATAAATCCAGGAAATGAGCGCTTGCTGCAGCATTGTGTGGATGAGCGGGATGCCTAAGGAAGGTTGTATGCTTTGTTTGGCATTTGTCTTGCTGTTTGTGTGTGAAATCACTAAACATGGTGAGGTATTTGTGTGCTAAGTGCTAATATGTTGCACCGGAGGCGGCTCAGTTCCTCCACAGAGCTGCACGGGCTTCAACCTAATCCTCATTAGGAATGTAAGAACACACTCGCGTGTGAAAATCCAGTTAGAAACAGAATGATGAATATATTATGTGGTAACTTTTCACTCTAACTTCTTGTGCAGAAAGAAAGTCCTGTGATATTGTTAAATTCTCACCTCAGTGTCTAACTGGTCGATCAAAAATTAATCAAAATAAAATAAACAATTTGTGGTTAAAATCAAAATGCCAGAAATGTCTACTCCGAAATGATACAGGAACACTTTGAAACGCTCCGTCCCTCGATGGAATACTTAAAGCTAGAAGCTGTTAACTTTTCACAGAAATATTGCATCGAGGAACTCTTCTTTTCCTCTCAGACCTCCTCAATCAAACCATGATCAACTCTCTCTTTAATAACAAGGCAACCTCTAAAACCTGCCTTCCTGCTTTGTCCATCCTGAACTCCCATTCCGGCTCATTTTCTAGAGAGAGAGAGAGAGAGAGAGAGAGAACTGTCAGCGATGTTAAAAGCTCAGAAGATGAAGGGCACTGTTTACTGCAGTTCATCACACTTAGGCCCTGCGTTGGAAAAGGGAAACATGCATGTTTCCACTGCACTGGCCGTTACCATGGATACCCTCCTAAAGTTCAGCAGCAAAGACGGGACAGTAAATCAGACGAGTGTTCACCGTGTCCCCGGTTTGGCATTAGATTTCACGAACGCATGTCTCAGGATCGGATTTATAACTCTTTCCACAAAACATGTGAGAGAGAAAAATTTGATATAAAAACACTTATACTGTATGACATACTAAGTGTCCGCACGCTGTGATTTCTCTTTTAGCTGTCGCTGTCGTTTCATTAGATCCTTCTTGAATCTTCCTTTCTTTCTTAAGTCTCTGAGTTGAGGAGACTTTTGGTCTTTAGTTCTTTTATTTATTCTTCAAGGCAGAACTACACACGTGTTGGTACCCTTCGGTCAATGAAAGAAAAACGCACAATGGTCACAGAAATTACTTTAATCTGACACAAGTAATAATAAATAAGAATTCTATGAATGTTAACCAATGAAAGTCAGACATTGCTTTTCAACCATGCTTCAACGGAATTATAAAAAAAAAAGAACTCATGGAACAGGCCTGGACAAAAATGATGGTACCCCTAACTTAATAGTTTGTTGCACAACCTTTTGAGGCAATCACTGCAATCAAACGATTCCTGTAACTGTCAATGAGACTTCTGCACCTCTCTGCAGGTATTTTGGCCTCCTCACTCCTCATGAGCAAGCTGCTCCAGTTGTTTCCGGTTTGAAGGGTGCCTTTTCCAGACAGCATGTTTCAGCTCCTTCCAAAGATGCTCAATAGGATTGAGGTCAGGGCTCATAGAAGGCCACTTTAGAATAGTCCAATGTTTTCCTCTTAGCCATTCTTGAGTGTTTTTAGCTGTGTGTTTTGGTCATTGTCCTGTTGCGAGACCCATGACCTGCGACTGAGACCCAGCTTTCTGACACTGGCCAGCACATTTCTCTCTAGAATCCCTTGATAGTCTTGAGATTTCATTGTACCCTGCACAGATTCAAGACAYCCTGTGCCAGATGCAGCAAAGCAGCCGCAGAACATAACAGAGCCTCCTCCATGTTTCACAGTAGGGACAGTGTTCTTTTCTTCATATGCTTCATTTTTCCGTCTGTGAACATAGAGCTGATGTGCCTTGGCAAAAATTCCATTTTTGTCTCATCTGTCCATAGGACATTCTCCCAGAAGCTTTGTGGCTTGTCAACATGTAGTTTGGCATATTCCAGTCTGGCTTTTTTATGATTTGTTTTCAACAATGGTGTCCTCCTTGGTCGTCTCCCATGTAGTCCACTTTGGCTGAAACAACGACGGATGGTGCGATCTGACACTGATGTTCCTTGAGCATGAAGTTCATCTTGGATCTCTTTAGAAGTCTTTCTGGGCTCTTTTGTTACCATTCGGATTATCCGTCTGTTTGCCATGAATTTTCCTCCTGCGTCCACGTCCAGGGAGGTTGGCTACAGTCTCATGGATCTTAAATTTGTGAATAATATGTGCAACTGTAGTCACAGGAACATCTAGCTGCTTGGAGATGGTCTTATAGCCTTTACCTTTAACATGCTTGTCTATAATTTTCTTTCGAATCTCCTGAGACAACTCTTTCCTTCGCTTCCTCTGGTCCATGTTGAGTGTGGTACATACCATGTCACCAAACAACACAGTGACTACCTGGAGCCCTATATATAGACCCACTGACTGATTACAAGATTGTAGACACCTGTGATGCTAATTAGTGGACACACCTTGAATTAACATGTCCCTTTGGTCACATTATTTTCAGTATTTTCTAGAGGTACCATCATTTTTGTCCAGGCCTGTTCCCTGAGTTTATTTTTTTTAATAATTCTGTTGAAGCATGGTTGAAAAGCAATGTCTGACTTTCATTGGTTAACATTCATAGAATTCTTATTTATTATTACTTTTGTCAGATTAAAGTTATTTCTGTGACCATTGTGAGTTTTTCTTTCATTGACCGAAGGGTACCAACAATTTTGTCCACGTGTGTAAATTAGCTAAACACTTATGAGAGGTACCAGCAATCTCTGCTACTTCCTTCCGACCTTTATTTGTCTCTATACTGTATATGTATGTATTTTTTAAGCTTGTACTTAAAGACGGGACAGTACCTGGAGTAACTGAAGAACTGAATATACTGTAGGTTGTCACACACCAGAGGACCGGTTCAAGGAATTGTTTACGCTAAATCTCAGCTCTGTGTCATGGACGTACTTAGAAAATCATCACCTTTCTGTCTCATAGCCTCTTGCTACCATAAACACAGGGTTATGGCAATTCTCACAACTACAATGCCAATTGGGGTTTGTTCATGGTTTTATGAGCTTGTGACAATGCTTGTGTTTTAAAAGCAGGGTCTCTTCCTGATATACCAAGATTTACGGTGCATTCTGGGAAACTGGATGCCATAATTTTATTTCCTTCACATCGTCTGATGCTACATGCCAAGACAAGCTAACATCTTTGGGCGTTTCACTGAAATGGTGTGTGCTTTCAGAGAAACGGCCGACAGATGAGTGAAGATGGTGCAGTGTGCTTAAGTCTGAGCGCCTTCCTGCCAGAGGCCTGCTTGTGTTTTCAGATTTATGAGCGGTGAGTTGTATTCTGGCACACGCTTGCCTCCTTGTTTGGAATCAGCAACCCTGAGTGTCAGACAGGCAGAGAAAGATGTGAGCAACCGGACGTAAGAGAGAGAGAGAGAGTGCCATTTTTGTCCTGGCTCCCATGTCTGTTGTTGGATCGTCATCGTTTTGCTTCCTTGATAAATGAAATGGGAAGTGAGACCTGGTGTACATGACTGAATCTGATATCAGTGGCATGTCTGTTTACTGTCACCGGACACCTCTTATCTGTCACTAACGCCTCCTGTGGTCCTGGGGAATGTCATTACGGAGGGAGAATCGTAATTTAGTCACCACACATTCCCAAAACAGCCCCAAGTATCAATATCCACCCTGCCCCTGGTGTCAGCCTTTTCCTTTACTAATCCTTTAATAATCATAAACGCACATTCAGGAAAAAAAATCCCAAACACAACTTGTGATTCTTTCCGTCCATGTGAGCACCACAAATCCATGCCATGTCCTCATTCCTCATTTAGTGTCTCTCAGACACACTTAACGATACAGAGAAGAGTCCCAATGTTGACGCCACTCACCACCCCCTAAAATCTCCCCTCCCATGTGCCCTGGCCACCCTCCTACCCCTGTTACCCCTCTCCTTCTCAGTCCTTAACCACACAGGCTTACAGAGTGAACCTTGAAGCTACACGGCAGCTCGTGCTTTCTCCCGCCTCCCGTCCAGGACTCCATGAAGCGTTTTTGGACTCTGTTCGTCCGCAGCCTGGTCGATGCTTCTAAGGCCAGACCGTGGCTCCAGAAGAGAATCCAGAAGAAGGAGGAAAAGACAGAACATACCAGAAACAACACAGAACGACACCAGGATTCAACCGGGCTGGAAAAGGTGAAGGATTGACGGGATGAGGGGAGGGACGAGACGAGACTGGTCGAGTTGAGATGAGATGTGAAGTCGGACAACACGTTAGGATTTTAGAGCTTAAAATAGCCAGACTGGTCTGACAGCAGCAAGGATTTAGCAACCTGACCTCTCTGACCTCTATGTTTAAGGAGGCTCTGAAAGTGAATGGCCAGGGCATTCGGAAAATGTTGGGTGTTCATGGGGGAGGCGTGTTCAGAAATGTTGAGTGCAGTTCAGTGCAGGTTTACACACCCAATGCATTAGAGGTGACTTGGGCTTTGTAGACATTTCAGCTTTATCATAAGTAAAAAGATTTTAGAGTATTTAATGTGTTTAAGTGTAGTAATAGTGAATCTGAAAATGATATAAATGTAAGCTTAATATATGATATATATTTATTTTTAGTTCAAAGGCTTAAAGCAAACTCGAAAAATAAAACATGTGACAAACGGTGATTCATTTTTTAAATTATTTCACACATCTTTTAGCTTTGACAATTATGACATGTATACATTATAAAAGTATGTGTAAACCATGGCGAAATCAACGATCACAAGTTCTGTTTTATATATAAACAGACATCAACAAAGATTTTAATCATGTTTTCATGAAAAAATAAATAAAAATCTAACTGGTTAAAAATATGTTAATTGAAGACATACATTGGGGCTTTTTTTTGCTAAATGCATCTTACTAATATGTTTATTCTTCATGTTTTATAAATATTTGGGAATTTTACAGGTTTAAATCACAAAAAAGCACAACATAAATATAGGTTTGAACGAGTTACCCTCACATGATTCAATGAAAATCAAAATATTTATGAAGAAATAAGAAATGCATTATTGTTATACTGTAGGATAATGCATGATGAAATAGCCTGATTTTTGTCTTTTTTTTTTTGTGTGTGTGGTGTTGTGGTTACAGTGTTGTGATAATTAGACAATTCATTTTTTTTAAGCCCCGGGATTAAACGCCTGGTAAAATTAGGTTGTGAAAAAATGTTGCTTTTTATCTGAAATCTCTTTAAGCTTGATGATTTAAGGATGAGCCATATTATGTTTTTTTTTTTCTTTTTTTTTAATAACCCCGTTTTTCTTCTTTGGATTTATTTCTCATGGCAAATTCTGCTAACGCCACACACACTTATATACTGTACATACATCTGCATATAATCTGGTTATAATAGCATAACCCTGTAATCCAACTTCTACAGAATGTTCATCTGGTCTTATCTGTCAGGAGGGACGCTTTACATTTAAGAAAAGAATAAAAAAAAAGGAAATCTTTATTCCAGTTTGGGGGTGGATGGATTTTATGCCGGGCTGATGTGTTTATGTTTCAAAGAGATTTACTCGAATCTGTCTAAAGGCAAAAAAAAGGAGTGAAATTTTCCAAAAGCTCGCCAGGTCTGGGGCTTCATGGTTTAATTCACTGTGTGTGTTTCTGTGTGTGTGTGAGGGAGAGAAGCCTCTTTGTGCAAGACACCAGCAGAGATCTTAAAAAGTGTCTCAGTTGGAGGTTGTTATGTAACTCCTGTGTAAATCTGAGAGAGGGTTGGTCTTAGCGTGACGCAGCCCGAGGTGTTCTCAGTGCCCTAAATCACGTCTTAAAGTCGGACTGATTAATCTTATCAGCGTGTGCTTCGGAGTGTTCTGGAAGCGCTTGTTGTTAGACTCTCCGTGGGAAAGGAAAAACAGCATGATGACATCATTTCAGGCTTTTTAACCAAATCGAATCTGCGACTCTGTAAGGCTGGACTCCTGTTGATGTGCGGTTTCTTACCCTTTATATATTAACTGAATGTTTCTGTAGCCAGCAGGAGATAAACAGAACCTGTGTGAGATGTGTGTGTGAGAAAAATGGGAAACAATATCTGTACGAGTTTACTCTGCATATCTCCTGTGCAAAAATAACATAACCATCATCTCTCTGCTACTGTGAACCTGAGGAACAGGAAGTCACCTGACACCTCCAACGAATCACCTTATTCCACAATCAAAACTCAACCCTGTGATTTTTGTCTTGCTTTTAGTGTAAATGGATTTAACATTAGACAAGGTTCCTGGATCAGGATTTGTATGTGTCCATATAGATATATTAAACTACTATATGACCTAAAGAACAGTACAGTATGTCCACCCCTGACTCATACACTCATATGCACGTTGTTGTACATCCCGTTCCTGAGTTGATGTTGCTCCACTCCTTTTGAGGAGCCTTTCAGGCACTGATGTTGGGATGTCGAAGAGGCTGCAGTTCCAGTTCATCCTAATGGTGTTCAGTTAGGGATCTTGGAATTCTTCCACTCCCACCTTAACACACAATGTCTTTATGGAACTGGCTTTGTGGATATCACAGGGGCATCATCATGCTTGATAATTATAATGATACAGTGTATAGAAATGCACTATACATTGTTTTATGTGATTCAGAATTAGGAAAGGACCATCTTCAAACTGTTTGCAGATGCTTGCAATTTATCTAGTCTTTTGTTCATAGTTGAAGTTATTATGAGTATTTTAGGGGTTGCTCTCCTTTCACTGTGTACGGTCCCTGCTGTTTTTGGTTGAAAAAAAAAAATCAGGTACTGTATGATGGTCAGGAGTTCAAATACGTTTGACTGTACAGTGTATATCATGAGAGTAACATTTCAGTCCTATGATAGGTGGGTTTCCTCTGATCTAATTTCCCCCTGGAAATGTCTGTTTTAACCCCCCTTTATGGCACTGCTGTATAAGCTAAATACAGTGCAACCTTGGAATGCAAGTAACTTGGTCTGCGAGTGTTTTGCAAGACGAGCATATGTCATATTTGACATACAAATAGTATGCATGCACTTTGTTTGCCGAGTGTCACGTCAGCACAACTGAGCCAATGGTTCCTCTCTCTTTTCTGCGGCGGGATTATGGGTAATCGTCTCCCATGCTCAGTCTCAGTGTGTGTGTGTCACTCATATGGTCAACATCCTTGTGCGCGTGTACTGTTTATGACAACATTGTGACTGTGTGTGTGTGTGTGCTCATAAAGCATTTTTTAATGTATATTGACTTTTTAAGTGTATTGACTGTTCTGTAGTAACTCTACTGCAACAATGGTCCCTGTGAAGAAAAAGATTAAAAAGGCTGTTAGCAGTGCAGGAAATGAATCTTTTTAACGGCAATATAATGTCACATTTCTTCGAAATCCTCCAAAGGAGACAAAAGCAAATGTCTTTAGAGAGGTTCCTTGTTAAAGAGGTTTTCCGACAGCACACGCGTGTGTGAAAGTTGTCTTACGCAGTAGCCCCCTCCCTCCTCTTCTCCTCTCTCATCTTACTTCAGCCACAATTCTTGTCAAAGGTAAAGTGCAGGTTCATTTTATTTTTACTTTCTTTTACTTACTTTTTTTGTAATCATTATTTTAATGTGAATATTTTTGGGCTGTGGAATGAATCGTCAGAGTTTCCATTATTTCTTATGGGGAAATTTCCTTTGATATACAAGCACGTGTACACAATTTTTCCTGCAATCCAAGGTTTAACTGTATATCTTCTGATTAAACATGGTACTACTCACATTTCACTGTGTTGCTTGTAGGCAGTTCTGAACATAACACTAGTCAGTTATGTATATTACAATAAAATTGTGATCAGAGGAATATGATCAAGATGCCACTCCTCTTCTCACTCCTATCTTTCTTTTCCCGTAGATCTTCATCCCTGTGTTTCTGCGCTCCAGTGAGCAGGTTCTAACCGAGGTTCCTGTCACTGCTACGACACGGTGTAGAGACGTGCTGGAGTTCTGCAGGGAGGCCGGAGAGAGCGGCTGCCGCCTCGTACAAGTCTACAAAGGAAAAGGTCCCAAAAACGCAATTAATCTATCATTTCAGTATTTATTTTTATTTGTCTTACACATCGGGATGAACTCATCAGATTGTTATGAGCTTTAACTTGGTTGATCATTATACAGTTAAACCTTGGATTGCGAGCATAAATTGTTTAGCAACTGTGCTTGTAATCCAAAGCACTTATATATCAAAGAGAATTTCTCCATAAGAAATTATGGAAACTAGGGGTGCTCCGATGAGGATTTTTGGGGCCAATCACCGATTTCCGATCACAAGAAGCTGTATCGGCCGATACCGATCACCGATTACAGGGACTACTTGAAGCCTTATCATGTAGCATTATTTATTAAACTATATCCAACAACAATGTAAATTAAGTACTGAAATTACAAGAAGAGGAATATCATGAATTGAAAACTGTATTTATTGGCAAGCAACATGTGCAACACGTCAACTTAAAACATAGCAGCTTGTGCTTGGTTAGTAATTGGGAACAGCTTAGAGCTTGACAAATACAACTTTCCTGTAGATTGTATAAAATAAAATAAAATAACAGACAAGTAGGACGTGAGTCGCCGGACGTTCGGCAAGGACCGCCAAAAAAACGCGAAAAAACTCGCGGTGAATCCTGATGAACTATACGAAACCGTGTAGGTGATATTATTACCGACAGCTGAGTGAGTGAAAACTGATCGTGTTCCTTCACGTGACTAACCTTCAAATGTCTCATGAGGTTCGTGGTGTTAAAATGCTTTGGGTGCTTCTGCCTCGTGGAATTGGCTTGTTAAACAGGTTGCTGATTGCTAATGTATTGTCTTTTTCACACAACACATAGAATTGCCAGACCGGTGAAGCCATTTTAGCAGCGCGCAAAAAAATGTCTCGCGAGACCGATAGACTGCCGATCAAACTTCCCAAAGCTATTATTGGCCGATTATGATTGGCGACCAATCAATCGGAGCACCCCTAATAGAAACTCCGATGATTAATTCCACAACCCAAAAATATTAATAATATAATAAAGATGCTCTTTAACTGCACTTTACCTTTGAAAAGAATCGTAGCTGGTATGAGGGTACTAGAGAGAGAAAGAGGAGGAGGGGGTTATAGTGTAAGACGACTTTCTCTCTCGTGCACGCACACACACGCACACACACGCACACACACGCACACACACGCACACACACGCACACACACGCACACACACGCACACACACGCACACACACGCACACACACACACACACACACACACACACACACAAATGGAATCACTGGATTATTGAAAACTTTCTCTTTTTTGTCTAACTTTAACAAGGAACCTCTCTAATAACACTTGCTTTTGCCTCCTTTGAGGATTCAGTTGTGATCGCAAGACGCTTGGCAGACAAAGCGTATATGTACTGCTCGTAGTGCAAGACCACGCTCGTTCATCAAGTTAAAATTTATTACA
Source organism: Clarias batrachus (assembly GCA_003987875.1). Classification (NCBI taxonomy): domain Eukaryota; kingdom Metazoa; phylum Chordata; class Actinopteri; order Siluriformes; family Clariidae; genus Clarias; species Clarias batrachus. The sequence continues at coordinate 49,111 of QMIH01001445.1, forward strand.
TTTTTTGCTTGTCTTGTAAAACACTCGCAGTTATTTACAGTCCAAGGTTTTACTAAGGGGGGAAAAAAACAATTTTATATTTTAATAGCATTTTGAATGTTTTCTATAGGATCAAAATTAAAACATCTGTTAAGAAATATAACATCTGTAGAATCTTTTACCTACTACCTATTTTTCAGACTAATAAATGTTCAAATAATAATCAATAAGAATCAATCAACTCACTATTTCACAGTATTTGATAACTGATTAAATATTGTAGCTGATTAATTGAGTAGATTATTATAAAATAAATGTGGCTGATGTTCCCGACTGCAGAGAGGGCCATACCTTCAGATCACCTGATGCTGGAATATCTGCAGAAATGGGGTCAGAGGATGCAGGAGGTGAAGTTTTACCTGCTGCATGAGAACAAGCTCAGCAGCAAAGGTAAGTAACATGCACACACACACACACACACACACACACACACACTAAAAATGGCACCACATGTGGGAAAATTCAGTTTGCCCTGCTTCGCATAATCAGACGGTGTCCGAAAGTATTTTACTTAAAGCATGACTGTGTGTGTGTGTGTGTGTGTGTATGTGTTTGTTTCATTGTCTGTGTTCCACCTGCGTATGTGATGTTACCCCTAAGGCCTGTCTTTAATAGCAGCCTAAGTAAAGAAATTGATTTGTGTGTGAAAGCTGATAAATTGTGTGTGTGTTTGTATTTGTGTCTGTGTGTGTGTGTGAAGTAAGTCGCTGTGCTTGAAGCGATTTCGGAAATGGAAACGATATTTTCAGGAGGTTTCTGCATGTGCTTGTTCCTCTTGATGGTGTGACTGATGATGTGACTCATTCAAACAGACTCCAGGAAAAAAAAACTGAAAACCAAGGTGGTGAGATGATTTAATCATGTTTAAAATACAATTAGACGGCCAACAAAATCAGATTAGAAAGCAAATGTAGTATGTACTGTATAGGTAGTTTTTATTTACATATAAAAGCTGTGCTGTAAATATTGAATATAAATATTTTTAGCCATTTTGCATTATCATGTTTAAATAAATATAGATAGGGGTCAGGATTGTGCAATATAGAGTGTTTGAGCATAATCTAGGCAATATAATGAATTGAATTTTGTTTTATTTTAACCAACTATGACTGAGGAAAAAATAGAAAATAGAAAATGGGTCACAGATACAGCACAGATCAGGAATTAGCACAGATACATCATACTGTACAATGCTGTGTCATCAACATACAATGTCGTCTCATCAACATGCACTGGCAATAACTTCTCTATAAGCAGTTTGTTATTTAAAAAGTGGTCATTGACCTATTGCTGAATTCCCGGCACTGAGCCTCTGTGCCGCTTCAGTTTAAAGAGTTATGTTATTATGGTACATATGATGGTTTGATCTTGATAAGCATTTAATAAAAACTCTATTTTAAATTAAGTTTTTAATCATTCTGATGTTTTTCCTGGTGTAGCGGTATTACTGATTAGCGAGTCAGAGCTCTTAGTCAGACACACAAACACGATGGTAAACATCAGATACTCTGCTGCGAGCATTTGTTGTATATAATGAGAAGAAGAAAATGGATTAGCTAAAATGCTCAGTAACGGTAGGGGTTAATTGGATTCTTGGCTCCAAATGTTTTTAACTTACGATGGATTTATTTTATTTTTTTACGAGTCCATCGAATTTCAAAGAGTGTCTATAATTCATCATTGAGAGACTGAACCATGATTGTCCATCCATCCATCTATTATCTAAAATGCTCGTCCTATGCAGTGTCACTGGGGGCCTTGAGTTTATCCTAGAGAATGTAGGGTACAAGGTGGGGTACATCCTCAGCGGGGTGCCAATCACTGCAGGGCTGTTTTGTCGTCAAGTGACCAAAACATGCTTGGCCTGCAAAACATGCCCATATTAATATCTGCAGACTCTCATAACTTTTACATACTCTCTGTTTCTTTAGTGAATTTCAGACTGAGATAAATCACACTGCAGGTTGGAAATGATAAATGATGTATAAGTATAAATGACATATTCAAAAAGGCAACTGCACAAAACAGAGCAGAAAAAAAAAAACTTTTTGCACGTTACCTTTTTTTATAAATCAAAACCTAAGTGTAGATGTGTTTTTAGTTGTATGAGGACCTCTTCATTCATGTATATACATTTATGTGTACATATTCTCACACTGTATGAGTAATCTGGGAAGCTACACATTTCTTTCCCATCACACTTAACAGAGGTCAGTGTTTAGACTCTGGCTCTGTCCTATTTGAAGAAGAGTCTATTTTTCATGTGTGTGTGGCACTTGGAGTTGTGTAACTAATCACGTTTTTGTGTGTGTGTGTGTGATTTACCTTCTCACCACTGACCTGACCCGACCTTGCCACTTAGATCGGATGTGAGAAGCATGCACTCGCCACTTCCCCTCGTCTCATGTGGAGACTCATTGAGAGAGATGGAGTGATAGTGAGAGTGAAGGAGAGTGACTCGGTGTCTGCAGCAGGGCCGAGCAGTGTGACAGCATGATATCGATATTGTAATAAATGACATCTGAGTACAAGGTTTTCCTCAAGACACAGCTTCAAATGTCAACTGTTTTATTTCTTTCTAGAAGAAGCAGTAAAACGCTCCTCTATTTTACTGAAAGAAAAAATATTTTCATGGAACACCAAAATTTAGATTTTGCTAGAACATTTCATGATGGATTTGGTGTCCTATGAAAAATTTTTTTTTTTTTTACTGTTTCGTCCAACTTTAATCTATACCCATAACTACACTTCATAGAAGAAAATTATACCACAATTTTAAATCCTTGGATGTAGTAACCGGTAGTCAACCTGATGTGAGCTCGCAGTGCACAAACGCTAATTTATCACTCAACTGTTACTTTTCCTGTAAGATTACATCATAACAGGATGCTAAAATCCTGAGAATTGTAGATGCTAGTGGATACAAGATGATAAATACTAAGAATGATAAATAATAAGGGATACTATGTACAGTAGGGATACTAAATATGTAGAATACAATAGAAAAGAATACAAGGTGCTAAATACTGTGAAAGCTAAAAACTAACGCAAACAAAATGCTAAATACTGAGAATGCTAATTCTCAGATACAATAAACACTAACTACTATAGGGAAAAGGTGCAAAATACTAAAAATGCTAAACACTAGCAAATACAAAATGTTAAATTATAGGAATGCTAAATGCTAGGATACGCACTACCAAAAACATACCCTTGAATATACTTAGAGCTAAGATTAGAATGAAGTCATATTGGTTTACAGTAAAGTCTGTGTGTGTGTGTGTGTGTGTGTGTGTGTGTGTGTGTGTGTGTGTGTGTGTGTGTGGTGGGGGATATCATGCATGTGTTCGGCTCAGATAAGAATAGGAAAAACACTAAAATATGCAGGGCAGGTGGTCCTCCAAGTCCAGGGCTGAGAACCCTGCAGGGTTGTAATTCTTCTGCAGCTCGAGTCTTAAGAACAAAGAGAACAACAAACTTCATAAACACATTCATGCACAGTTTAACCTTAAAGATTGAAGATTAATTAAAACTACAAGATGTAAGATTTGGATATGTCACCCTCTCTGGTAGTAATATGCTATTGCAAGTGATTTACTCTCTCACTCACTCAGCGTCCATAACGCCTGTAGCCTATCCCCGGAGACTTGGGGCACGAGGTAGGGTACACCCTAAATGGGGTGCCAATGCATTGCTGGGCACACAAACACACTCGCATGCTTATTTGGGGTCACCAATTTGACTTTTTTGCATGTTTTTGGACTGTGGGAGGAAACCCACCAAGCATGGGGAGAACATGCAAACACCATGCACACAGACTCGAGGTGGGAATTGAACCTGTACCCTAGAGGTGCAAGGCGTCATATATATATATATATATATATATATATATATATGCAATATATACAGTCTTATGCAATAGTTTAGGCACCCCTTGATAAATAACAGATTTTGGTAATTTTTTTAATTGAAAAGATGTTTAAATGTTTAAATATTTTCAGCAAACATTGATGCATAATTACTTCTTATGCCATAAAATGAAACAAAAATAAATAATAAAAACATTATTATGGCACTGTGCAAAAGTTTGGGCACCCTAAGAGTTCCAGAGTCTCAGATTCTTCTTACAACGTTTCAGACCTTAATCAGCTCGATAGATCTGATGCATGGCAACAGCTGATATTAATAAATGGCAATTTCAAAGCTTTACAAATACTTTGACTCTTCAAACCTTGTGCACACATGTGCAGGCACTCAACAACCATGGGTTCCTCTAAGTAGTTGGGTAAGCCTCTGAAAATGAAAGTTATTGATGCCCACAATGCAGGAGAAGGCTACAAGAAGATAGCAAAGCGTTTTCAGCTTGCAGTTTCCACAGTGAGAAATGTAATTAAGAGATGGCAGATCAGGGGTCTCTTGATGAGATCGATATCTATAATATTATGTTATATGATGTAATAAAATAAGAAAATTGAAAATTCCTTATGTTTTGGATAGCTATTTATTTTATTTTATTTTTTGGTTTTGCCTCCTAATCGTTCTCGTTTGTACCGCAATTGACCACCTGCTTACTTTGGTGCCCAAGTCAACATATAGATTGGAATAATTGTCTTGTGTCCTTCAGAAAGTCCAACATCAGAGCATCTGAGCAGAAAGATGAAGGGGACAGTGGACAGATCCTGTGTGAATGAGGTATGTACCTACACACTACAACCTCGTGTTGTGCTGGACCCTCCGTAAGTGATTTTTAGTAATAGGAATGAACAGAATGTTTATGCTATACACCATCAGTCCATCTCACTGGCAAGAAATGTGATCGACGTTGCAGGCGACTGATATCAGCCACTTGTTAGTCAACATGTAAAGATGTCTGTGTAGTCAACACTTTATACAGTTTTACATATGACTCTGGGTTATTTCACATGTCATGTGTCTGGATTGTGTCCTCCATGCACTTACTGTACACTCATCTCTGGTCAGAGACCGAGTGCTGTAGCTAAGGCTTTAAAACACAAAACACAAGCACTTCCTTCTTTTTATGTGGTTTATCAATAATGTCACAACAAAAGTTTCCTAAATGATTAAACATCCTAATTTTATTCTATTGCTTTGTCTTTTTCTTTTTAATTCCCTACGAGATGGTTCCCCTCGACCCTTCCTTTTTTTTCTTTCCTTCTTTCTTTCTTTTTTTGTTTCCTTGTTTTTATTCTCTTGCCTTCCCCTTTTCTGAGAGTTTTTTCGGAGTTGATTACCCCTCAACTTTCTTTTTTTCTTTCTTTCTTTTTTTTCTCTCTCTGTCTCTCACTCACTCACTATTCAGACTTTATGATTATTCAGTACTCTCAGAGGTCTTGAACGTTTTTCATGTGAAATTTGTGATATTTCTTTGAAAATTTAAAGAAAATAAGTTCTGCTCTGGGCAGCTTAGTGGCTTAGTGGTTAGTGCAGTCACCCTGCACATCCAGTCGTGAGGTAAATCATGCCATAAGTCTCCTGCGATAGGCTCCAGGCTGTAAACAAGATAAAGTGGTATGGACGATGAGTAAATGAGTGAGTGAATTTCTGATCTAAAAAATGTTGCACTTTCTGTATAAATAATGACATATTACTACTACTAACAATAATAATAATAATAATAATAACAATGTACTGTAGCAGCTTATGCAATATCATATGTGTAAATTTGTACAGAGTATGAAGGCAAACATTCCACATTCCTTCCCTGTGAATATATGAAATTTCTAATTAAATATATAAAAAAGAAAAGTCATAGTCACAAGCTGAATCTCACCCGGTGTTCTCGCAGGCATAACATGCGCTACATAGGGTTTCTGCATCATGTTGTACCCTTTGTAGTGAGCCTGTAAAGTGAAGAGGGAGCCATTTGGAGTTTACTCTCAGAACTCCAGTCAGTGTTTGTTCTTAACAAACTACTTCCATGTGAAATAACATTTCTTTTTTATATTAAAAGTTTCAATAAATAATGTGATTGTGTGCTAAGTGAAGATGGTAAAGCTCAGAATGTGACTTGTATATGATGGAGGAGCTGGAGAGAGAGAGAGAGAGAGACGTCAGCGACGGAAATTATAAACATGCTGTGAATAAAAAACTCCATCAGCATGATTATAGCTTTGATTGACTCCACAGGATTGTTAAACGACTTCATCCTGCCGTCCCTTCCATGTGCCGTATAGCTCTCTCACAGATCTGTCTTTATCTCCTCTCCAGGACATAAACTGCCACGATCGGGTCGTAAATCAAGCCTCGTGGCCAGGCCAGGTTTACATACAGAGCGCTGAATTTCATGGTAGTGTTCATGAGCAGAAAATACGGGCTGTGTTTCATTCCGGACCGATTCTGGATTGGTTATCTTTGCAGCCATACTGTATATAGCATAAGCTAGCTACATGATGTGTTAAATTAGCTTGTAAATTTAATCCCTGGATACTGTAACAGGATCAAATGTCATGTTTTTGTGCAAACCATGAATGATTTTATAGATCAAGCATCATGCTATTGATTTGGCTAAAAGTAACCTGAGGCTAAATTTCAATATAAACAGCCATCTTTCTTTGGTGTTCCCTCCAAATCCTCAGTGTCTATAGAAACAGCTCAACTACAGGGGGTTGTTTTCTGAGTCAGTGCTTTGTAACAGTCAGAGAGTTTTTTTTTGTCATCCACAGGAGGAGTCTTCTCTTAGTTGTGGTTTCTCGGTAAGATAAGATTATTAAACGTTATTAATTCCGGAGGAAATTAACCAGGAGCTAAACTTTTTTCTTTTGGCCCAGCAAGGGGTGACGGCGAATGCCCTTCCTGATGCAACCTTCCCATTTTATTCGTGCTTCCAGTGGCCGAGGTTTTGGCACTACTTGGGACTTGAACCCGGGCATTCCGCACGGCAGGTGAAAGCCCTACCACTGAGCCATCAGTGCCTAACAAAAAGAAGCAATAAATGTAAAGTAGTAAATATAATATATAAATAAGTAAAAAATAAAATATCCACAAATTAGACGTTACATAGAAAAAAGCAGAACAACCAATACCAATAAGAACTGAGCCAGATTCTGATGTAGAGCTGAACACAGCAACAGGCTTCTGAAGCTCACAGCCACTTTTTCTTTGGTGATTGGCTTCTTCACTTCTTTAAATAAACAATAAGCAAACGCACGATGGGTCTCATCCCCCTTTTTAGACCGGGTCGTAACACGAGTAATATTCCACATGATATTGCTAATTGATATTGCATGTGATATTAATGACCCCAGGCATACACATTTCAGGGGTAGGGCTAGTGCCTCTATTGCTTACAGGCTGTGATCATTATTTTAGCTCTCCTATCTAAAGAAGGAAAAAGTTTGATGGCCCCAGGAAGGAAAGACCTCTGAGACACTCTTTGGAGCCTCTCGGTGGTCTCAATCTACGACTGAATGTGCTAAATGTGTGGCGTGCAGGGGATGGGAGTCCTCGTTCAGATTCCTGGGAAGATTTTTCAGCATTCTCCCCAGACACCTTCATCAGAGACTCCAGTGACAGAGCCAGCTTTCCTGATAAGCCTGTTGAGTCTGTTGGCATCGGCTGTCCTCACTCTGCTGCCCCAGTACAGGCGGCTCTGATGTTTCTTATACAGAATCAGTGTTCTTAATCCAATCTAGTTTATCATCTATACATGCGGACAATGAGAGACTAAAAATTTGTTACATTATCCACGTCAGTTGGATTGGATCAGTCGGGGTTTTCTGCTTCCTATATTCCAACTCCAGTCCCCTTTGCCTTTTGTCTTTGCAACATTCAGCTGCAGGTAGGAAGACGTTCTCCATCACGCTCCTGACCATTTCAATTACATTTCTATTACAGCCCACAACGGCAATAACGCAAGCAGCTGCTTTTGTCCTATTAACTTCCAGAGAGAAAATAGAGAGAGACTGTTGAATGAACAAGTGTTTATAGCTGCTGTAACGTAGTGTGAGAGCACAAATGTACTTGTTTCGTGGAACATGAAATGTAACTATAAGTGGAACTATAAACTTCATGACACGTCATTTAGAAAAATGTTGTAGTTGCAAAATTCTGTGGTATACAAATAAAGAAAATTATTAAAAATATATATTTTGGTTCAGTAATAGCGTTTCTTAAATTCATAGTTAAGTAATTACAGTAGCTAAAAAAAACTACTTCATCACTGAAATCACTATTCAGCCACAGTTCAGTGAAACATCTGGATTTCTGGGGTTTTTGTTTTTTTCTATGAATTATACATTAGAGTATGTCTTCTCTTTTTCTAAACTAACATTTACAGTATGATTACATTTAAAATGCGAAACTATGTATTCTCGCATGTCAATCGAAACATAGATTTTCTCAGGAAGCAGATCTCACACTTCCTGTTTTGTCCTAGATGTCGAGGGCTGTTTGATCCATTTCAACTCTTGGCTGATAAGAGTCGATGTAATAAAATCCAGTGCTATGTGAAGACTCTTATGCATGTGATATGCGATAAAGCTTTGCCTTTAAGTGCGAGACAGCTGTGGCGCTGTGGTGCAGCGTGTGTCTGTGTGTTTGAGTGGGGGGGTGCTGCAGAGAACAGAGAGCGTTTATGTGCGTAAGAAAGAGAGCAGAGTGTGTGTTTGTGTGAGAGAGAGAGAGAGAGAGAGGGAGACAGAGAAGTGCTTGCAGGTTAGATGTGCTCCGTGAGGGAAAAACTTGCGCAGTGGAACTGCTTATCTGATAAAGGAGCCATATTTTCACTCCTCATTATAAACAGCAGGCCGTGTGTTACGTGATAGCATTAAAGTGTTAGTTCAACTCACTGAGGTTCTACTCTGGACTGCAGGACGTGTGCTGACACACACGCACACATCTTTAAACGGGATAAGGCTCACCTGTGAGGCAGTCAGGATGGAGTGGAAGCACATCGAAGCCGTGCAAGAATTCACAGCTGAAGGACAATGCAGTAAAATCGAGGTGCGATCGTGCCTTATAAGCTGGGATTCTGCCCAGGTAAAAACCCTGCAGGGTTCCTCGCTGCTCGCTCTGTGTGTGCGCGTGTGTGCGTGCGTGCGTGTGTGGGTGTTTTGGTCGGACACTGACCACTGCTAAATCGGCATCAGTGGAGTGGGACTTCTTTAATAGTGTTAGTGTAAAATGAGTTTAATATAAAAATGCCACCCAAAGTGTTTCGGAGTTTTAGGGCATGGTATCATATGAAGTTGATGATGTAGTTATGAGTGATTTCATTAATGAGTCAGTTCATACTGAATTATTATTTAATGTTAATAGATAGATAGATATCAGTAAAGAGGAATAACAACGAACACATTCTGAATTCAGAACTACTATGTAGGATGGATGAATTGATGGATTGATGAATGGAAAGGAGGCGCGGGAACAGATGGACAGATAAGAAGTAGTTGTGTGTGTGTGGGAGTATGGATTGACAGGCTGGTAGCTGGATGATAGATGGAAAGAATGCTGTTTGGGTGGATGAAAAAATCGAATGATGGATGAATGGATAGAAAGTGGTGGTGTTGTGGAAGATGAATGGTTAGGTGGATGGATAGAAGTGTGGGTAGATTGATGAAAGGATGACTGAATTGAAGGATAGATACTGGACTGGTTGAAATGTTAATAGAGCAAGGGTGAATGGATGGATGGACATACTTGGGCGGAAGAATGGATGCATAGATGTGTGGATAGTAGATGGATGGGTAGATGTATAGAAGTGTTGATGAATGGATGATAAGTAGTTGGAAGAGTATGGGGATGAATGAATGGATGGATGAACAGTAGATGGATGAAAGTGTGTGTGGATGAATCGGTGAGTTAGCTTCCACATGTTACCTTAACTTCCATGAAGGATAAAACCTATTATTTAGCATTAAATTACTAGTTTCACTAGCTTGGGAAGATTTCATTTTCTAGTTGCCTTGCACAAGCTAGGTTCGACTATACTCACTCGATTAGCTTTAATTTGGTCAGAATGCTTTTGCTAGTTAGCAATAAATAGTTTGGTGCTTACTCACTAATTTAGCTTTCATCTATGACAGTAACTTTTGCTTTCACCCACTAGTTAGTTTTCATATCTGGGTTGCTCACACTTACAAAAAAGCATAATGCATAATCCTGGACAAATTCCAGTGGGATTGGTGGGAGAAGGTTTTGCTAGCTGAAATTAGCACTGTTGGCATGTACCTCCAGGGTCCGGGTCTAATTACCACCTCGAGTCTGTGTGCATGGAGTTTGCATGTTCTCCCCGTGCTTGGTGGGTTTCCTCCAGGTAGTCCGGTTTCCTCCCACAGTCCAAAGACATGCAGACTAGCCCAATTGGCGTTCTCAGTGTGTTAGTGTGTGCGTGAATGTTGACCAGAGGTCCTACCACAGTCATAAAAAAATTGGAATACTGTAAATACAATGGTCACCATTGGACTCCACAGTCCCTAGTTGGACTACAGAGGTTCCTAGAAGGAGCGATGGAATCCTACATGCCTTTAAAAAAAATTAATAGTTAATAATGTGACTTCACACGGATCTGGTCTGTTTGTAGTGCTGAATAAAAAGTTGTAATTTTTTTCAATATTTTTTTATAAGTAGCATATTAAATAAATAGATATATGAATGATGGAATAAATAAATAAATAAATCAGTCGTCTGTATCTGGTTAAAGACCCCTCATTGATTGAACAGTTCATTCTGAGACACGTTTACTGCAGTTCCTACACTAAAGCCCTGACTCAGACTTACTGCTTACGATCCTGATTTATCATTTAGGAAATGAGGCGAGTGTGCACCGAGGCATTTCAGAGAATTGGGACGGAGCCAGTGAGTGTTAAATGCACCATAGTGACCCATACTGCGGCGGTACAGGGCCGCAATTTCACTTCTGATTATGATTAAATGTGTGTGTGTGTGAACATGTACAGAAGCAGGACTTCCTGTTCCCTCTCTCCAGGCTTCTTCTCTAGTGACTCTGCAGACTTTCTTTTTTTTCTGGCCATCCCCTCGATGTTTCGCATTCACATCTGCACTGCAGTACAGCAGCAGAGACTAACGTGACACACACGCAGTGAATATTGTAGTGACTTTATTCTTAGTGCACTCTATATCCTTTAGTGGACATTATGTACTGGCATCTCATTAAACCTTACTGATTAAAAACATGAAACAGATGTGATTCTTCTACCTAAAGTAAAAAAAAAAAATTGCCTTAATTTATTAGAAAATGAAATAGCAGTTGCACATCTGTGCTTCCTAACAAAGGTTCTGTGCAGGTTTGGATAGATTATTATTTTTTATACCAACCTCAAGTTTGGCATCTTCCCTTTTGAATGTATACATTTTGCTTGCAGTTCTTTCGCCCATGACGCGTGTGTGTGTGTGTGTGCGCAGATGGGGACTCCGCGTGTGGAGCTGACTCTGTCTGAGCTGCAGGAGATGGCTGTACGTCAGCAACAGCAAATCGAGGCTCAGCAACAGATGCTCATGGCAAAGGTGGGAACCTTTACTCTACACACTGCTGTTTCTGTCCAGTCTGACTCACACACATCTGAAGAATTTCACCCTGCATGTGTGTGTGGGTGTGTGTATGTTTGTCTGAGACAACGAGTCCGCACTTCCTTAGTAACGCCCTCCTTGTGTTACTGTAATTACCAAATAGCTGAATAATGAATAAAATAGAAAAGTGAATAATAAATTGTGAGTTTAAAAGGATGTTAACAGGCTTTGGGTATGTTCAGCAATGTGTGTGTGTGTGTTGTAAGAATGGGTGTTTAACTCAGACAGACATGCACACATGGGAATTCGGACATGTGCACACCCGGACATGTGATATGAGGACGCTGTCTCAGCTGTCGAACAGGATTCGTCCATGTGGGCAAAATGTGTTTTGTAAAGGAATATTTATCTCCATGAGGTCTTGGAACACGTTCTTGTGAGGTCCTGGTCCATGCATGATGTATTTACTGCATATTTTTCAGCTGCACATTCATGCTGCAAATCTGTCGTGGCACCACGACATAAATGTGCTCGATTGAATGTCAAGTCAATTTATTTATATAGCGCTTTTAACAACTGACATTGCCGCAAAGCAGCTTTACACAATCAAAAGAAGTAAGTTTGTATGCAATGTGTATGAATCAAAACAATAAGATTGTCCCTGATGAGCAAGCCGAGGGCGACGGTGGCAAGGAAAAACTCCCTGAGATGGTAACAGGAAGAAACCTTGAGAGGAACCAGACTCAACAGGGAACCCATCCTCATCTGGGTGATAACGGAGAGCAGAGATTGATCTGTATAATACTGTGCAAGACTGGAAGTTCAGTATAACAGGAGATGTGTTAAAATTAAAATTAAAAGGAGTCCAGTTTGTTCCTGCAGGCTCAGGTAGACTGTATGAAATTCCAGTCTTGAGCTATCGAACAACTGAAGTCACAGGTCCCCAGAGAACAGCTGTCAGCATCAATTGAGGACAGGACAGTCTTCATGGAAACCATCCCCAGCCACCACACGAATCCAGGCAGACCACACGGGGCATCCATGCGACGAGATCTCCAACCATTTCTCTGTTCCTCTGGGCCACAAATAGGATCTGAGCCACAAGAGGGCAGTTCCCTTAATTCCTACTACCTTTTCTAATCTGTGAAGGAGAATACTATGATCAATGGTGTCAAAAGCTGAACTGAGGTCCAGTAACACAAGTATAGTGACGCAACCCTGATCAGAGGCCCATAGGAGGTCATTTACTACTTTAACAAGTGCTGTCTCTGTGCTGTGATGAGGCCTAAATCCTGACTGATACACTTCATTTATGCTATTTCTGTGTAGATGTGAACATAGCTGCTGTGATGCTTTTCCAAAATCTTGGAGATAAAGGGAAGGTTTGATCTCGGCCTGTAATTAGAAAGCAGACAGGGGTCAAGGTCAGGTTTCTTGATTAGCGGTTTAATAATTTAAAGGATTTAGGGACATACCCACTACTGAGTGAACAGTTAATTACTTTCAACAGGGGTTCTATTATTGCTGGTACTATCTGTTTGAGAAAATGTGTCGGTATAGGATCTAATATACAGGTTGACGATTTTGAAGAAGAGATGAGTGAAATTAGTTCCCTCACTTCAAGGGGAGTAAAGTGTTCTAAGTTCTGATGTGATGTGGTTAGATCATCTGAATTATTTAAATTGTCTGGTTTCAAAGCCTGAATTTTTTGCCTAATATTTATGATTTTATTATTGAAAAAGTTCATGAAATCCTCACTACTGCATGATGTTGTTGTGGAGATTTCTGCAGTGGTCTTGTTTTTAGTTAATTTGGCTACGGTATTAAATAAAAATCTCGGGTTGTTTTTGTTATTTTCTATAAGAGTGGAGAGATACGTTGATCTAGCATCACTGAGAGCTTTTTTATAGTTCAGGATGCTCTCCTTCCAAGCTATTTGAAATACTCACAATTTAGTTTGGCGCCATTTACGTTCAAATTTTTGAGCAGTTTGTTTTAAAGCAAGTGTGTGGTCATTATACCAAGGAGCGAGTTTCTTATCTCTAATCATTTTCCTTTTAACTGGAGCTACATTATCTAAGCTATAACGAAGTGCTGACTCTAGAGATTCATTCGCCTGTTCGAGTTCTGTGAAGTCAGATGGCGATCCAATCAAAGTTGATAATTCTGGAAGATTATTGATAAAGCTCTGTGCGGTATTTGATGTATGTGTCTGAGCTGGTGATGGAGAAAGGGACTTGAGTACAGTAACTCTTGGTCATGTTCATGGAAAGCAGTCTGAGGTGGCTTTGTGACGTCATCATGCTGAAGTAAATATGGTAAGATGGTCAGCACTAACATTCAGACAGGCTGTGGCATTGACACGATGCTTAACTGGTAATACAGGACATGAGAAAACATTCTCCACGTTGGATTTATGCATGCTTTGTAGGCAGCAGAAATCGAGTGTCATCAGACCAGGAGATGTTTCTCTAGTCTTCTAGTGTCAGGTTTCATTGAGCCTGTACACACTGGATGTAGTCTCAGCTCCCGATTCCTATCTGACAGGAGGGAAACTACAGGAGATGCAGTTTTCTGCATCTAGTTTCCCAGGATTGATATTGTTGTATGAGATGATTTTCTGTTACGTGTGGATGTACATGATGGTTATTTGAGTTTTCCTGTCGACTTAAGTGAAATATTCAAACTGTATTATTTTAATAACAAGTTCAATTTTAGTAAAGAATCACAATTTAAACTCTCTTTAAGTAAAACAAGCTGCAACTGATTGGTTTCACTAATAAGATAAACTTAAATAATAAACTTTAATGATTCCAAATATGGCTGCAACTAATGTCTACTTCAATAATTGATTAATTTATAGATTATTGAAATGATTGATCGATTAATCAAATTGCAAATGGCACATTTACTCTAAAGGTCTTGTTTACCGATCAGCTTTTACATTTAGCTTGACGTTGTCCTACTTAATTGAATTGGTATTTAATTCAAATAAATTTAATTACATGTCATTTATTTTAGATAATTACTTCATTAAGTAATTAAGAGTGTAAATAAAATAAAAGGATTCATTCTGGATTAAATTGAAAAGAAAGTTCAAAGTTTTCACACACTTTCACCAACTTCCTCTTTCCAAGTTTTCTTTCCTGGGTCGACAATGGCGTTAGCGTGCGAGTGTGTGTGCGCGCGCGTGTGTGTGTGCGCGCGCGTGTGTGTGTGTGTGTGTGTGTGTATACACGCAGGCTTTAGGTCTGTAAGTGCGAGTGTGTACACACATGGCTTAGGTCAGTGTGTGAAAGTGTGTGCATGCAGGCTTTAGGTCAGTGTGTGTGTGTGAGAAGATGCATGTGCTGAGTCTCAAACAACAGCAGGAAGGGACTCATTCCATGGCCAGAGGAAATTACATCAGCACAAAGCTGCAGCTGCCAGGAAGTGGCATAATGAAATGTGTGTGAATGATATGTCCTGAGGTTTGAGGAAAAGAGGAGGAGGAGATCATATGAGCTTTGATTCATCTCAGAACTCCTCCAGTCAGTCTCGAGAACGTTCATGGATACAGTTTGTTTACAGTTTAAAGAACTCATCGATCACCAGGTAAATAAATAATGTTTTTTTTTGTTTTTTTTGTGTGTACCTTATTTTATTATACTTTTCATTGTAAAACTTGTTAAAGAAAATGATGTACTGTAATACTACTACTACTATGAATAATAATAATAATTGTCACTAATAACAGGCTGGATAATAGTTGTTACCTTTATTTGTGCTCATTTAAACAGTTTACAGTGATTTAAATAGAATCAATACAAAAAAATGATTCGACTAAATACTAAACTAAATCCTGTCTTATGATGTACAAAATTAAATGTAAATACTAATTAAAAAGAAATTCATCATCACTCAATATGAGGTCACACGGGAAGTTATTAACCACTTTTTGGCATAAGTTTAAGGCCTAGTCACTGTTGAACTGTTATCAAAAATATATTTTTTTTACAAACAACCCAATATAGCTGACTTCCTGTCAAGCCTACGACATGCAGTGTGAAAATTGTTCAGTTCAATAACATCTATGTCTACTGGGTTTCATATGTATATGTGCAAGTGTGTATGAGCTATGCAGCAAAATCTTGTGTGGGTCCCTAGCCGCTTAGACGTCCTAACGACAGCAGATTCCAACCTATGTGCTGAGTTTCATGACTTTTGAAGCATGTTAGATCCTCAAAATGCCTAAAAAACAAAATAAAACTAATAATCCTTAGAAAAGCAAGAGAGCCCTCACACACTGTGATGACATAGCTGATGTCATAGTGCGTGGGCCCTAATATACTTGGGTCAGTGAAATGTGTCAACTGCAAAGGTGATGTGTGAAAATTCTTAGAATAACAAGAGGAACCTTCACACAATGACATCATCATGCTGATGTCATAGTTCTTGGGCCCTAAAAAAGTGTGCATTTGCTGTGCCAATACTTTTTGAAGGGACGCTGGACCATAGTTTTATTTATTTATTTATTTTATTCATCTTGGAGGGTGCCAAATGTTTTACAGGATACAAAGATTTTTAGTTACTGTTTTCTTTGCATTAGTGAAAAAAAAGGTAGGGCTTTAAAGCCTGTGTGTGTGTGTGTGTGAGTGAGTGAGGTTAATCTGTCTGTCCGTCTGTATGCTTATTGTGAATCAATATTGCTGCCTTCACGGATGTGTTTTTGGAGTTCCAGTAGAGACCCTGTGGTAATATAAATGGCTTGGTTCATTGTGTGTGTATATGTGTGTGTGGTGTTGTTGCTGCTGCTGCTTTCTGTTGGGTTCCAGAGAATGCCAGTCTATGAGTCAGCAAAAAATATTCGCTCTGTGTTATTCACACACACACACACACACACACACACACACATTCCCTGTTTTCACATTTTTTGTGCCCACTTCATTGTGATTGACAGACAGAGGCCACGCCCCTTTAATCGTTCTATCATAGGCCCAAAGGAGACATTTCTTTGAATTAACTGAACGTTAATTCAAAGTGGAGAACTTTTTAAGTGCTAAAGTTTGTGTGTGTGTGTGTGTGTGCAGGAACAGCGTTTGCGCTATCTAAAACAGCAGGATCTTCACCAGGGCCCGGCCACACCGGAGTCAGAGAAGCTACAGCGGCTTAGAGAGAGAGTGGAGAATCAGGAGGCCAAGCTGAAGAAAATCCGTGCCATGAGGGGGCAAGTGGACTACAGCAAGTTGATCAATGGAAACCTGTGTATGATCACAACATCTCATGGATATTTGATTGCTAAACTGGTAGCCATAAGCTTCCGTTAGCTATATTAGCCTCGAGTAAACACAAACTTCACACCATGAAAGTGCTGATTTTAATGTACAAAAGCACTTTGGGACAATATTATATTGGGCCTTTCTGATCAGTCTTTGTGTGTGTTGTGTGTGTGTGTGTGTGTGTGTAGCGGCAGAGATTGAGCATGTGAGCAGTCTGTTCCAGGAGAAGCAGGTAGAGCTGCAGCAGGCCGTGATGAAGGTGGAGCAGCTCACACAGCAGCTGGAGGAACTGAGGAACAAACGCATTACAGATTCACAGCCTACAGGGGGCAGCGCCGTGGAGCTCCACAAACTGCACCAGGAGCTGCAGGTACACGTGCGCACACTGGCACATCTCTTCACTGTCTCAGTGTGGGTGTGGCCTCGGTGCTTGTTAGTCTCAATAATGGAGGCGTGGCCCTTGTGCTTGTCAGACCAAGGTGTGGCTTTAGTTAATCTCCTGTCAGGTACTGTAAATGGAGTGTGACTCTGTACCTGTTAGTACCAAGGAAGGAGGTGGGGAGCTGTGTGAATCCATCTTAATGAAGAAGGCGTGGCCTCTGAATGTGTCCATCTCAGTGAAGGAGGCGTGGCCTCTGTCTGACCATCTCAGCGAAGGAGGCGTGGCCTCTGTCTGACCATCTCAGTGAAGGAGGAGTCTCCTCTATCAGTTCTTCCTGATCAACTAAGTGTGGCCTCTATGTCTTTACATGACCTGTGACCTCCACCAGGTTACGTAAACGCACATCTGACGGATCAAGTCAATGGGGGGTGTCTTCAGTGTCTGTCAGGTGGTTTAAGAGGTACGGCCTCATTGTCTGTTGGTTCCAGTGAAGGGGCGTGTCTGCTATATATATCAGACTCATTGTTTTAACAGTTAAAACACAGTTTTTACATTTTTATTAACTATGTCAGATGATGTATTTTTTTTAAACATCAGATCATTGACCACACACACACACGTTTCCAAAAGTAGGCATCATCATGATCAACATCAATCAGCTTCTGTGTACATATGACAGGGCTGATGAAACATTGGAGTAAAGTTGATCGCACACTCAATAATAAGGTTATGGTAACACACAGGCGTCAGGATCTGCACACGGGCGAGGTCTGGGGAACCTCTAGTACAGTATAATACAGTAAATGTATGCAGTTGGCTGAATAATGTTAAAATGTTGAAGAAATGGAAGCATTTCAGTCAGACAGAAGAAAGGCAGTGGAGTGTTTTCGTATTTTCAGGACTGTGTGTTTGGAGTCTGACATCCAGCACTCTCAGTCAGTCATTAACAAGCATGCTAATGTGTTAGCAAACATTTACAAATCTGCTGCGGACAGATGCTACAGCAGTTTAACTGATCTGTGTGTGTGTGTGTGTGTGTGTTGATTTTGTTGGCTACTCAGATGAGGAACAAGCTGAATCAGGAGCAGAACAGTAAACTCCAGCAGCACAAGGACATGCTGAACAAACGCAACCTGGAGGTGAGCATGATGGACCGACGCATCGAGGAGCTGAGAGAGCGCCTCTACAGGAAGAAAGCTGAGGTGTGTGTTACAGTGGATGAAAAACAGACACACCCAATGCTATCTTCTCCTATCAGGGAAGTCCTTTGATGTAGATCAGATAATAAATTAAAACAATGGTGTGGCCTCGGACTGTATTACTTCCACTCCTTCGTCTCAATTCCACTGATATTAAATAATGAAGTTACAGATTTACAGGCTACAGTTTGCTTACATGAGTGAGAACACATACTAACTCAGAAGCAGATAAGAAATATTTGTCCTTCATTAATATGTCAAATAAATATAAGTTGTATTACTTACACAGTTATTATGGGTCCAAAAGGGAATCAGATCTCTGTTATATTATTAAACACACACATGCAGGGAAGAGCAGCTGTGCTGTATAGGGTGTGTCGAAGGGCTTGGATGATTTGAGATTCTTGACTTGGGGTGTGAAAATAAAATAAGATTTCTGGCATCTTTCAGACACACACACACACACACACACACACACACACACACACACACACACACACACACACACACACTC
>QMIH01001445.1:77708-91218 GCA_003987875.1 Clarias batrachus
ACAGTGACGGACGGAGGCTACACCTCCTTCTTAACAGTGACGGACGGAGGCCACACCTCCTTAACTGTCACCGACGGAGGCCACACCTCCTTTACTGTGACTGATGGACGCCACAACTCCTTTACTGTGACTGAAAGAGGCCACACCTCCTTTACTGTGACTGACAGAGGCCACACCTCCTTTACTGTGATTGAAAGAGTACCTGTTACAGAATTTTAGATATTAGCCACAATCTTTATTTATTTTCTCTACTTTTTGCAGTTATACCCGAGGATCAAACCCCGGCAGCGGTCCCTGGCATAGCGTCCCCTGATGGACAGGAGCCCCAAATAGACATTTTCATCTTTTAGTGGCACCAAGATAAGCCGAGGGCGTGCCAGCTATAAACTGAGACTGAAGCTTGGATTTATTTATCTGCCAGGAGAGATTTGCTGATCAGTGCTCCATTTTCAGCCTGCAAAACGGATTTATTTGGGTTTATTTTCTTAAATCCCTTTCACCCAGATGTCTGTGGGATGGAGAAACACCGGTTTTCCTGTTTCCTTTTGCACTGGTGTTTGTGGGATATGCAAGCGATGACACTCTGAGACAGCTGGGAAAGGGAGCTTTGTGTATTTTTGTTGGACAAAGGAAAGACTCAAGGACAAAACGTTGTCTACTGAGCAGCTGATTCCACGACAATAAGGAAGGAAGGAAGGTGCTAGAAAGTGCAGAGAGAGAGAGAGAGACATTAGAATAAGAGTGCAGATAAAATGTTGAGGAGTTTGTAAGTGTGCAGTCATGGAAGTATGAGAGAGGAGAAATTGTAAGTTAAATAAGCAATGGTAGAAAGAAAGTTATGAAAAATGGAAAAAGTCTGTTTTCTCTATCCAGGAAGAAAATAAAAGCTCTACACATTTGCATTAACATGTTAAAGCCAAATGCACATGAGACACATTTAGTGTGATAAATTTTGCGTGTTTAAATATATGACCTGAAGCCACGAGGCTCATGTGGCCAAATCCTCCACATTAACAGATCATCACACACACGCCACAAAAACCTTGTTTCAGTTTCATAAAATGTCAGGATGAGTCCTTTATACAAGCAGATTGTGTGAAGCTCGACTCCTGGCCTTGTTGCTGAAGTGAAAACTAATGAAGCGATCTCCAGACACTGCGTCTCAGCTGAATGTCTGCAATTGGTGTTAATAAAATGTCATTTAGCCTGAAATGTTTTTTTATGTTGTAGCGATCTCCTCTTAGTTTTTAAAAACTCTTTGTAACACATAGGAGATGAATTGCTCCCTGGGTTCAGGTGTATGAGTGATGCACTTGACAGCAGATAATAATAATAATCAGTGATAATCATAATAATGCAGTATAAGAGGCATGAACCCAAGTCTGAATCTGTGATATCCTTCATGCGACATGCCATGTAAATGTGCACAATAAAGACATTCTCAAATTGGGAACCGTCAGTGTTGTTCACTTTGAAAAATAATGTTATTGATTTTATCATTTAACTAAGGAGTTAATTCTATTATTTGATTAATTACACTGCCCAGCCAAAAAAAATATATTACTTTTTTTTCAGAAGGGTCAAATTATTGGCCTGCATCAAGAAAAGAAAACCATAGTAAGAAGATTGCTGAAACTACTAAAATTGGGTTATGAACTATCCAACTCACTATTAAAACCTGGAAGGATAGTGGTGAACCATCACCTTTGAAGAAAAAAACGAAAACAGAAGAACTGTTGGCTATGTTTGATAGTGAAAATGATCACATTTCCACACATTAGAAAGAGAACTCAAGGGATTGGGAATAAACAGCTGTGTAGCCTTAAGAACAGTGAGGCTAATCTAAAAAAAAGGCTTCAATATGTTAGGAAGCATAAAGAATGGACTATTGAGCATTGGAAAAAGGTCATGTGGTCTAATGATGCATACTTACTATGGAGTGATGAGTGTATCAGAGTAGGGGAAAGTTCTTGGACCCATCATGCCTATTGGCTACTGTATAAGCCTGGGCTTGCTTCTGTTGGTCAGGTCTAGGCTCAGCAACATTATGTGCCCCCCAAAAAAGAGGCCAGCTAATGTACTGAATAAACATGTTTGTCCATCAAGATTTTTTCCTTCACTGCTGACATGGGCATATTCCAGAATGACTCAAATTGTGAACAAGTGAACAAGTGGTGGATTGTACCACAGAGTACAGACCTTGAGCCCAGTGAGAATCTTTGGGATGTGCTGAAGAAGACTTTACAAGCTGTCCGACTCTTCCATTATCAATACAGGAACTTGGATAAAAATTAATGCAACTCTGAACAGAAATAAACATTGTGCGATTGCATAACGAATGCATGCCCTGATCAAACCAAAATAACCAAATATTAGAATGAGTGACTTTTTAGCCAGGCAGCATATATCTACATTATAAAGAGTAAACAGAAGTGGACGGAGTTTTTCGAGCAGATATTTGAACAAATAATTTAAAACCCCTGAGCACACGTTTAATGGTGTGTGTGTTTCTTATTGCTGATCATGCATATTTGCTGCAGTAGTCAGTTAGTCAGTGATAACCTTTGGACCTTGAGAAAGCAAGCATGATTTTTAATCTCGCTGAGAGCTGCTGTTATTAACTCTGACTGCGCTGCTGAAGGTAGGCAGGAAAACTCTTCATTAATATTTTAATCATGCATTCATCTTAAATCCAACAAAGCAACAATGTTGTTGATGCTCTGAGGGTGTAGAACACCGTGTAGATGATCAGACATGGATTCTAGCATCATGCATGGTACAGTAGCAGCAGGCAAGTAAAACTGGGAACAGAGTAAGTCTGAAAAACAAAACCCAGTTTGGACCTGTGTGGTGTGTTCCCTTAAACTTTTTTTTTTTTTTTTCCAGCAGGAAGTGCAAACCAGACTCGCCATTATTTCTAGAGTGCGCCTTGCGGATACGTCTGTCTATCTATCTATCCATCATGTCGGACGTGCAGGGATTCCACATTAATTCCCCTCTGATTGAAAGCATTAGTATGTCCAAGCGACTTGACTCCCCTGTTTACCTTAAGATGGAAAACGTCCAGCCTTCTGGTTCGTTTAAAATCAGAGGAATCGGACACCTGATTAAACAGGTGAGCAGAAAATAACTTTTTCCACCTTTAAAAACAATGTCTTTTTAAACAGAAATATCAAATTAATTTATTGTTATTATTCGCGTGTAACACGTTTGTGCACGGATTGCATATTTGTTCATAGAATAAAATGAACGAAATTAAGAACTGTTTACCATTTTTCAACTTTAAATTTAAATTTATACCTGCATTTTTATTAAATATGTTTTTAAAAGTCCATTTTGTGTCCCAGCAAAGGGACCCGGAAGTTAATCTGCTTCATCACGCAGCACAACCCAACTAGATATACTGGCACAGTTATACTTTTAAACGTTGTAAAAAATTATGTAAAGAAAGTTACATTCTTAAACATTTTTAGAACTATTATAGATCAAATAATTTTTTTTAAGGATTCGCAATCATATGCCGCTAAAAAAAAAAAAAAAAGCGAACGAAAGTTCTAGTCGCAAGCCGGACAGTGCAGCGGGTGTTTGTGGGAAGTGTAGTTTTTATAGCACAGTTGTAAAAAAAAACGTAAATAAAGTTACATTCTTAAACATTTTAGAACTATTATAGATCAAATAATTTTTTTAAGGATTCGCAATCATATGCCGCTAAAAAAATAAAATAAAAAAGCGAACGAAAGTTCTAGTCGCAAGCCGGTAGTGCAGCGGGTGTTTGTGGGAAGTGTAGTTTTTATAGCACAGTTGTAAAATGAGCGACAAAAAGTATTTGTTTAATTCGTGAAGCTAATTTAAGTAGAATATCACACATGTTGGACATAATGTATAATTCGTTGTTTTTAAGAATGCATAAATTATCATACATATCAGCTTTAAAAATTAAGGTCTGAAAATGTATATAAGCAAAACGAGTGAGCTGAACTTACTTCCGGGATGATAGTGACGTGATGATTTTGCTATACACTCCTAAAGGTGTTTTTAGGATATATTAAAAATGTGTTTTTAGTATTCAAATTTAAGATTAAAATTAGAACGTAATTATTTACAAATTATACTTGTATGTAAATTTTAGTGATGCATTAATTATATATTAAAAAGTATAAGCTGTTTTATGTAACACAATGGCAAAAACATGATGAGAAAACAATTAATTTACTATTTTTCTTTTTCTTTTTTTAAGCTTGCAGGATCAAAGTCAAATGGTGTAATCTGTTCTTCAGGTGGGTTCAGTTTAGTGAAATAATGCATTTATTTGTTTTATTAAAAAAAAAAATTAAAGAGAAAGAGTGTTTAGCACTGTAGCCTTGCACCTCCAGGGTCAGGGTTTGATTCTCGCCTCGAGTCATGTTCTCTATACGCTTGGTGGGTTTCCTTCTGGTATTCTGGTTTCCTCCCACACTTTAAAGATATGTAGGTTAGGCAAATTGGTGTTCCCAAATTGCCGTATTGTGTGAGAATGAGCATGTGTTCGTGAGATGTGTCCCCCTGCTCTGGATTGGCTCTCTCCAGGGTGTACTGTACCCTGCCTTGTGCTTTAAGTCGCCTGGCATAGGCTACAGGCCACCTGTATACAGGATAAACGGTATAGAAAATGAGTGAGGGTGAATGTGATTTCACTGTTTTTTTTAATTTTTATAAATCAGGATTGAAGTTTTTTCGTGTTGAGGAGCTGTGTGTTCATACTGTGAATGCTGAATGCAGGTGGAAACGCAGGCTTGGCTACAGCATATGCAGCATGCAAGCTCAACATCATGGCCAAAATTGTCGTGCCTTCGTCCTCTCCGATGCTGGTGGTGGAGAAACTGCGGGACCATGGTGCCAGTGTGAGAGTCGCAGGTAAGGTGAGAAAATTCCCTAACAATTAAACGTCCTAATATAAGTACGTATTACAATATTTATATGAGACAAAAAGAGCATTTACAGCTCGATCTCTTACTGTATGTGATATGAGCAGGTTTGGGATGAGGCAAATGCAGAGGCTCTTCGTCTGGCTGAAAGCGAAAACCTCATCCTGGTGCCACCGTTTGATCATCCTCTGGTCTGGTGCGGTGCTCTTTGTCACTATTATTGTTCTAAATTGAAATCTATGATATTATTAGTATTAAAGGTCCCATATTTGACTCTTCCTTTAGCAGGATAACACAGGTCTCCGCTCCACCAGAGGGTGCATATGAGTTAATGCCCCAGCTGAAATACCCATAGAAAAAAGCATTTTCCTTGATAACTCTATATCAGTTATAAATATATTTTAAATATAAATGAGCTACTTCTGAGCCATGCCCACCAGAGAAGAGCAGAGCAGAATAAAAAAACATGGGGATGGGCTGTTTTTATATGACATCACATTAGGTGGACAAATCAAATCAGCTCGTTTAAGCCATAAGGACAAAAAGCAGGAAACGTTTTTTCCTCATATTTGTACACACAGACACCAGAGACCCGTCTGAATGTCTAAACATGACAAAGTGAATTTTGCATTATAGGTGCCCTTTAAGGGTATCTCTGTAGCTGTTGTGGAAAAAAAAACAGTTCCTACACAAAACAAAAATATCTTGCCAACACAGATTTTTTAAAGCTACGAAACACACTTATGTAACCCAAATTCTGAATACAGTGAACTTTAGGACCCCAAGTTGTAGATTCTGGTCCTCATACATTAACTGTATCTAATTTGTTAGGCTATGTTTAGGATAAATCTAAAATGTCCATTATAAAAAGTCCCATGCTCAATAATTTGCAGCAAGATATAAAGAAATACATCCTATTAGCGAACATGGTTATTATGAAAATCTTGATTTTCTTTCAGGAAGGGACATTCGAGTCTGGTCCATGAGCTGAAAGCCAGTCTGCCGTGTGAGCCGGGCGCCGTGGTGCTGTCCGTCGGAGGCGGCGGACTCTTCTGCGGAGTCGTTCAAGGCATGGATGAAGTTGGCTGGGGTCATGTCCCCATCCTCTGTATGGAGACTGTGGGAGCGGATTGTCTCAATGCAGCCATAAAGGCCAGACATTTAGTCACTTTACCAGACATTACAAGGTAAAAAAAACAACAACAAAATAAACATTTCTAAATATGGGCTTTAATTCTCACATGCCAATCTGAGATACCACTAAGTGCATAAGTGTGAGTGATGGTGGTATGGAAATTATTTAATTCTGAGGTTTCTAAGATAAGAGAGAAAATAGATAATGGTATAGCTGTTAATTAGGTAGATAATATTAGTCATGTTATTTACTGTAGGTGTTAATTGACGCTAGCTACATAATGGCAGTTTAGCTAATGGTTCATAATAACTATCTTGGATACAAATAATTAATTTCAGTTACAGGTAACAAAAAAGTTAACTGTTATTGTTACATTACAGAGGATAATTAGTAAGCTTTTAGATGCTAGTTGCCTAGCTAGATTAAAATTATTTTTATTTGATTTAAATAAATGTTTTATTTTTTCTTATTTTCACAGATTTCTAACTTTTTAACATTACAAAGCACTTGGGTCAACCATGTGGTAGTTATTTAATGTGCTATACAAATAAATCTGACTTGACTTAGCAGTAAAAATGAAACCTTAGCTGTGATATGGAAGTTTGATAACTGAAAATGTTCTCTAGCGAGTTTTTTCCTGAGAACATGGTGCTTTTGTGCATCCAAATTAGATTCTGTGTTGGTTTATTTCTTTTTTTTAGCGAGGCCAAATGTTTAGGAGCAAAGACCGCTTGCAGTCAGGCGTTCGAATACAGCAAAAGGCCAAACGTCATCTCCGAGCTAGTGACTGATCGACAGGCCCTACAGGCAGTTGAGCTCTTTCTTGGTAATATACCAACAATAACAGCAAACCTCAACCCTAGCTAAAATTAGCCTGATGATTCAGTATCGATTATTTGTATAATAGTTGTTAATATCAGTGCTGTGTTTGTTTGCACTAATTCCCAAACATATGATGTATTTTTATGCATGTGAAGATGAAGAGCGTGTGCTAGTGGAGTTAGCGTGTGCAGCTTCGCTGGCCGCAGTGTACAGCGGTGTGATACAACGGCTGCAGGATGAAGGTCGTCTACGCAAACCGCTCGGCCCGCTGGTCGTCATCGTGTGCGGAGGAAGCAGCATTAACCTCGCACAGCTGCAGCACCTGCGCAGCGTCTGCAAGTGATCACACTTTTCCCATGGTGCCTAGAGCACATGCCGTGTCATGAATCAGACATGACTAAAACACACTTTAATTACATTTAACATCAATTGCTAACACAACTACCAGTGGCTCTGATATACTCTCTAAATTATATGAAGGCACAGCGGTGGTGGACACAGGACCAAGCGCTTAATAGCACTTTTTGGAATCCCTGTTTAAAGTCCTCACTTTTATTTCTAAAATTCTTCAGCGGGGTCAGCAGATGGCGCTGCTGCATTTCTAATACTAATCATTAAATGTATTTTTACAAATAATGTAATTAATATAACTTTATAATAGATTGAACAGTAATACTGATTTTACTGATCAAAGTGTTGTGAACTGAGTTTTAATTAAAAAACTATCAGTGGTTCTGCTATACTCCTATATGTCGATGTTAAAATGCTGTTGTAAAGACACAGTGGTGACGGAAACAGGACAAAATGATTATTAATACTAACATTTACGTCAAATATGTTGGTTAATAATTAAGAAAGAAAAAAAAAACTCACACCTGTCTTTTATGTTTAATTCTCCAATGCAGTCAGCAGATGGTGTTTCTAACGTTAATCATTAAAAATGTAAATAATATATTTAATAGAATTTTATAATGTAATGACCTGTAATAATCATGTTGAACATCAATGTGTTATGAACTGACTGAGGCATATCCATGAAATGCTTTGAATTTCAAAGTAGTTTGAAAAAAACTGTACATACAATGTGCCTAATCTAACCAATGACTAAATAAAATAGTTAATATTATTCTCTCTCTCTCTCTCTCTCTCCTTTTTACGTTTAAATGTAGTTACATTCTCATAGTTCTGTATTCCTTTTTACATTATGCAAACTACTTCCCATGTGTACAACATTGATATTTACATGTACATCTATGAAGCATCGATCTGTCTGTCTGTCTGTCTGTCTGGCTATTTACCCATCCATCCTTTTATTACAGTATGTATGAGTTAAATATCCAAACCCATTCATTATATTTGCTACTTCCTTCTAGCCGAAAGTGTGATTTGTAATATTAGATTTAAGAATCATGTTTGACCCTGAATGAGGTCGTGACACAGATTGTTATGACGCCATGTGTTATGTTTAGCAGTTGACACGCGTACACACCTAGCACATGTTTATTGTGTCTCATCACCCTGCTTTCCGCCTGTAAGAGCACACTGTTAAAGGCTTAAATAATGGAGTCTTGCTAAAAAATTATGATTAGTGTCAGAGCTCAGATGTGTGTTCTTTCTCCAGAATAGAGATAAAGAAGTTAGTATTTAGTGCTTAGCTCATCTATTGATTCATGGACGTCAGCTCTTTACTATAAACACTTTCATCCAGCTGGGAGGGAGGAAGTAAATGTTTTGATTCTTTCCAATGGCAACAGACAAATCCTGTGTGTGCCAATAATAATTAGTGCAGTCAGGAGCGGGGCGGTGTGAGGGCGAGGATGTGCTGTGAGTCATGTGTAATCTACAGAAACTTCGTCTGAACTCCTCGTGGTGCAATTTGCTCCAAGCTAGGGTTTTATCCCCCTCTGAGGTTTTATCTGACGCCTGCGCTTCTCACACGTTCCTCCATTAGAGATTGGACCGACACAAACCAGACCTGCACTCTTAAAATATTTATTCAGCGCTGATACACTGGGGGCTAAGGCCTTCAGAAGTGCTGTACAGTAAACAGACTCCTTGTTTCTGACTATCATTATCATGTGTAACCCCTGACTCGGGTAAGGTGACGGAAACAGTTTTTAAACTCCAGCCAATAAACAAGGAAGTGTTGATACCCGGACCTGGCGGAATGAAGAGCCAGCGGTCTGGATTGTGTATTATGAATTATGAATCTCACATCCTGTTAAACTTGGAGCCAGGAGCATAAAGCTGGAGCGAGGCATGACATCATCGTGCATTGTGGGAATGAGGTGAAGTGTGTACATATGACGGAACAAGGCTCGAGAACAAAATTTACATTCCTGACTGCTGTATTCAGCTAAAGCTTGTATCGCATGATTTTCGTCTATGAAAGGTCAATAAATAAAACTTTACGCATAAAAAAACATTTTCATATATATGAAAAAATATATATATTTATATATATATAAAGAAAAATGCATTTTCATTGTTCAAATAGGCCTCCCTTCAAACCAGCTTTCACTTGTGGCCATACCAGCCTGAGTACGCCCAATCTTAGCATGTCTTGGGAGCTAAGCAGGCTCTGGCTTGGTTAGTACTTGGATGGAAGACCACCTGGGAATACCAGGGGCTGAAAGCTTTTCAGTTTTATTCCACATATAGGTTTTTATTATTATTTTTTAGTTAAATAAAATAAAAATTAAGGATTTTTTTGTTTTTTAAACATTCTCTTTATTAAGTTTTTTTTTACATTGGCACAACATTTCAATACACTTTTTACTAATTGCATTTATCTCAAATGATACAAAAAGTAAACAAACAGCTAAAAAAAAAAAGAAGAAGAAAAAGGGCTAAACAAAAACAAACCCAAAAAAAGAAAATCAATCTACATGCCAGGCGTACCACACTTTCAAGCGCTATATATAATAAATATATAATAAATATTTGGATAAAATAATAATTTTCACCATATTAATATGATCGGCCAAAAAAACAGGGACCACTTTTAAGAATACTGTATGTTGAGTATATTCATATAGCTTCAGTATATTTTCTTTAAAAAGTGTAGGAAAACATTTAGTTATAGTGATCCCTAGATATTTAAATGAGTTTACTGCTTTTAATCGAAAAGAGTTTGGGTCTTAGGGTTTATTGGAAATGTAATACTTTTAGAATTATTACATTATATTATTATAATGATATTTGACAAATTTAGCTAAAATTGACATAATGTTTGGTATTGATTGTAGAAGGTTGGAAACATATAATTAAAAGTGTGTTCTTTTCCCCCTCTCGTTATCCCACTATAGGTTGTAGATTCACGCAAAGAAATTGCTAAGGGCTCTATAACTAAAACATAAAGCAGGGGGGAGAGAGGCCAACCTTGTCCCGTGGAACGACGTACCAGAAAATAAGTTGTTATTATTAGTTTGTACTGAAGCCTGAGGGTGGGAATATAATAATTTAATAAATGAGGCAAATTTAGACCCAAATCCAGATTTCACTCATCCCAGTTGAAGGACTTCTCTGCATCCATAGAAATAATTCCCTCAGGTTGAGTGGGATCAGGAGTATGAATAATATTTAATAATCGTCTAATATTTAAAAATAGGAGATGATTTCGAATGAATCCTTATTAAAGAGATATTCGTCTGATAAAATGTTGATGGTAGAAACCTTTCTCAAACGACTCATTAAAGACCTCCAGAAGCAGTGGTGAAATTTGGTCACTAAAGCATTTATAAAATTCCATTATAAAGCCATCTGGACCAGGGGATTTTTGAACTTTGCATGTTGAACCTTCCAAGGAGGACTGTTCAGTGAATTGAAGAACTGGGCTATACATGCTGAGTCATTAACAGATTCTGAGGAATACAATTTGGTGTAAAAAAACAACAACATTAAAATCTCATTTATTTATTGTGGATTTGATGTAATTTGTCCTTTCTCTTTCCTAATTTCTGTTATCATTCTTGATGCCATCATCTCTTTAATTTGCCTAGTGAGAATTTTACCTGCCCTCTCCTCGTTCCTAATATGTGGCTTTTGCTTGTATCAGACGATCAGTAGTCTCTGATGTAGAGAGCATCTGAAATTCTGATTGGAGAGAGAGTCTCTCTTTATACAGTTCTGGTGAAGGGAAACTGTATAAGACTAAGACTACCTAAGAATATGAAATCGAGAAGAGAAGATATTTCCTAGAAGAGAAATATAAAGAAAATATGACAAAAAAAAGAATGGGAAAATGTTTTTATTTAGTATAAACAGTAAAAGACATAAAGCAGGTGGTTTTAATTTTATAATGGCAGTAGTCATTAATATGTCTTTTATATCTTTCATTTTACATGATCAAAGTGATTTACACTATAATTATAAAAATTACATATTAGGCATAGCAATTGTATGATAATTACATTTTTGTAATTGTCTGAGGAAACCAAATTGAAAATTTCAACACATGAGTTGCATATTCCAAGGCTATGCTTATTAAAAGAAAGACCATTTGCATATGATGCAATATTATTAGAACTGACAGGATTGGGCCTAAACAGCTGTGTAGCCATAAGAAAGAAAACCACTTGTAGTAAGACTAATCAGAAAAAAAAGGTTCCAGTTTGCTAGGAGAAAAACATTGGAGCAATAGATAAAGGTCGTGTGATCTGACGAATCCATCCTGACCCTATTCCGGAGCAAGAGACATACACTCTCATGGTAAGAAGGGAAGCACATGGAACCATGCGCCCATCATGCATAGTGCTCACTGTACAAGCCTCTGGAGGCAGCGTTATGATCTGGGGTTGTTTCAGTTGTTCAGGTCTAGACTCAGCAACGTTATGCGGCAAATAAAAGAAAGTCAGCTGGCGACCTGAATGTACTGAATGACCAGAGTATCACATCTATGGAGTTTTTCTTCCTTGATGGTACGGAGATACTCAAGTGTTTCTGAGAGCATGAACTGGCCACAACATTTTAAACTTCTATTATTTAATAATATAATTTTTATTCGAAGGTAAAGGTGGTTGAATAAAATCTAAATGTTCTTTTTTTCATTAACATGTATGAAAATGATCAATCCTGTAATCATTTTTTTTGTTGTTGTTGTTCTTAAAGAACATGTTCATTTTGAGCAGAACTCGATGAACTCAGCCAGAGGAAACGTGGTTGTTTGTGTCACAGCCAAAACACAGATAACTGAACAGAGTTGATATTTAACTGTGTGAAGGTCATCTCCTGCTTTCTGTTCCTTATCTGTTTGGGATACAAGGCAGTGCGAGTGCAGGATAATATCATTCAGCATTGGCTTTTAATCTGACACAGTTTACTTGCTAAGCTGTAGGTTGACACTGCATCTGATGTGATGTTAAAGGAGTTCAATCTGCTTTTAAAATAAGTCTGTTTTTGCTTACATGCAGGTATTCTACTCCTTAAAAGTACCATTTCACCTAACGTCCTAAGAATCCATGCTAATCTATCCATCCATAGATGCCGGCAAACACCCTTTTACAGTATGCAGAGAATGTGAGTTTAGCCCCACCCCTTGACATTATTGACATTATTCCTGTACAGTAGTGTCTGACTCCAGCTTCCTAATTGTGATATTCGAAGAAAAAAAATCACTGTGCTATAAGGTACAGGTGACAAATAATTTAGTAATTTATTTATTGATTAATTTTTGCTCTTATAATTGTGAGTTATCTTGAGAGGCATGACATGACTCAGCCAGGGCACATTGCTTAGGATATTAGGCCACGCCCATAAGGGCATTTCTCAGATAGGTCTGATCTCTGAGCTCATCTTCTGTTTGATCTTGAATTCTTAACATAACATAAATGTTTGGCATTATTCACATATTTTTAATATTTTATACGTAGGTGAAGCAGTTTCAAAAGCTAAAGGCAGAGAGTTAAAAACATTTAAACTGAACGTTTGATGAATTAAAAGTCCTCAGAGGAGAACAAAGTGAAATAAAAATCTGAATTACAGTAATATCATATTTGGAAATATTGTATAATTACTTAATTATTCATATTTGAACATAAAAACTTGTGAGTTCTTTACAAACTCATGAAATGGGCTAGGGCTAGACAAACGTTAGCATTAAGCGGGTGTTTTCGATGAGTGTGCGCGTGGTGTGTGTGGTTTTGTGCAGGTCGGCGGGTTTGGCGCTGGTACAGGTCTCTGGTGTACTGGTGCATACATCAGTACTAAAGAAGGGAGGGGGCGTGGCATCTGCTTCCATCAGTGCTCATAAATGTGTTAATGAAGTTACTTATGTGCTATTAAAAAATATATATATATATATTATGTATGTCTGCCTTACATTTCAAAAATACATTTCGAAATTTTTTGATTGAATATTTTATGGTTTGTGTAAATACATGAAAATAGTTTGGTTTTGAATGAACAAACAAAAAACAAGTAAATAAATAAATAAAGCAAGCAAGCAATATATATTTTGTGTTTTTGTCTGTACATTCAGAAATAGGACTGTGCGTGTGTCTGTGTGTGTGTGCGTGTGTGTCTGCGTGTGTGTGTGTGTGTGTGTGTGTCTGCGTGTGTGTGTGTGTGCGTGAGTGTGCATGTATGTGTGTGTGCAATGTTATGCTTTGCATATTACCAGGAACTACAACTGGACAGATGAGCAAGACCT
>QMIH01001445.1:101099-111099 GCA_003987875.1 Clarias batrachus
TATTATTTTTAATCCTATAATATTTGAACATTATCTCTGGGTAGTTCATGTAGTATAGGGACTGTAGTGTAGCCCTAGAGTGTAAATATCTCCTAGTATATGATTGGACTATAGTACAAAAAGGCCACACTATTTCATGTCTGAAATGCTGGCCTCGCAGTAGCAATAAGTCAATTCAATTCAGTTTAATTCATACAGCAATGATCATTGTCGTAAAGCAGCTTAAAGGATTAAAAGGAGAATTAGGGAAATCAGTATGAAATGTATGAGAAAATATGTGCAAATCAAAATGATCCGATTGTTCCCGATGAGCAAACCGAGGGCGACGGCGGCAACGAAAATCTCTTGAATGCCACTTGTAGATTGTATTTGAGAATGTGTCATACTGTATATTTACTGCATACAGTAGAATGCAGTAAATATGGTAGTATAGTGGCATGATCATTGTCTCCAAATTTTTTATATTACATTAGTGTATTTAAGTAATACCGTTATGTTGCTACAGTATAGTGAGATATATTTGAGTGGCCCTCTGGGCAATACATATTCTGAATTATGTTGGAGAGTAGATTAAGCATGAGCCCTTTAGTATACATTTTTGTAGTATTTGTTAGTGTGGCCTTTTTGTACTATAGTGAAATCTTTGATCACTATAGTGTTCTACTGAACGTATTGAACCTGACCTATGAGAGGTATATTTACTATACGATGGCACAGTGTATTCTATATGTATAAGGTGGAATATTAGCATTATGTTTTATAAAATATGCATTTCTGCAGAATGAGATTGAAATTTTAAGTAAATGTTGTCATGTAGACTGAGTTCATACTGTAGCCATAATATCGTAATACAGTCTATGATTTTGAATTAGAATTATTTAATTTTTTATATATTTATTATTATTATATATCAAACACTTATTGTTATACTTTTAAACAGGTTTTATTGGTTTGGAATCAATTCAAGTTTAAACCTTTAAATAGGGTCAGCATAGAATGTCATAATAGAATGTCTTTGAATATGAGCTGTAGGTAGTGTGTATCCCCTTCATAGTAGATATATCATAGTATATCATTAAATCATGCTCTCTGAGCATGACCACTGGGGAGTACGTTTCTTATACAGTAAATGTGTGTTTAAGTGTCTTGTATGGTATGCTTCATGTGTGTGTGTGTGTGTGTGTGTGTGTGTGTGTTTGTCCTCCAGCTTTGTGCTATAGCTGTATTGTGACGCAGCGATGGTTCCTCGTAAACAGGCGTCCCGTGGCTGGGCCTCCGTCCTGTGCTGCTTTAAGAGAAGCGAGCAGCCTGAGATCACCTACACCATCGGCCACGACACCAACCTCGCGCTGCAGGCCATGGAGCCCAGGCTGCCCATGCCGCCCACTGAGGAGCTAAACGCCATGTTCTCAGAACTTGTGGTGTGTGTTCTTCTTCTTCTTCTTCTTGGATTGGGCAGTTATAAATGATACAGTTTAGATTTGATCATTTCTGTGATGTGCACTAATTAGCAGTTAAAAGTACTGTATTAGCTACTTAGTACTTAGTAGCTGATTTTAGGCATTATTATAAAATGACAAAAAAGAACTTGTGGATTTTTCAACCTTTAACATTTACTTTGAAAAAAGTTTGCACAAATTGATCAAATTGATCATGAAGCTTCTTTTTATACAGTAAATATTATTCTTATTATTAATTAATTATTAATTAATATTAAGAGTTAATATTACTCTTATTATTAAGTGATTTCAATTTTAGTGAATATTTAAAGTGTATCATTTTGGTGCGGACAGATGGTGCTGTTGAGTGATGGGCTGACGAATGTGTGTGTGTGTGTAGAGTATGTGTGTATGTGTCCAACACAATCCAGTGATTCTTCAAAAATCACTAAAAACAAAAACAGCTGATTCAACTAACCTGTTAATTACTAAGCTCAGTGGGTGTCAGTGCGAAACCCTGGTTCTGGATGAATGGTAATTCATGTAATTTAATGGTAATGCTGGTGGGTTGTTCATAACATTAAGAACATAATATTAAACTTGTTTATGAGAAATTAGTTGGTTCTCAGTAGAAGCAAGCTGATTGGCTCGTTTTAAAACACCCTCAGATGTTGTTTCTCCTGTTTTTCCTCTGTAGAGGCGTCGACCTCCAGGGGTCGGTCATGTACAGTATTCGGTCTCCATGCTCATTTATCACAATGTATACGGTGGAATATTAGCATTATATTTTATAAAGTATGCATTTCTGCAGAATCAATCTATTTGGGAAACAAATTGAGATTAAAATTTTAATCAAATGTTGTCATGTAGACTGAGTTCTTACTGTAGCCACAATATCGTAATACAGTCTATGATTTTGAATGAGAATTATTTGTGTTCAAACACTTATTCTCATACTTTTAAACAGGTTTTATTGGTTTGGAATCGATTCAAGTCAGCACTGTGGCCCCGCACCTGCAGGGTTGAGGGTTCAATACCCACTTTGCGTTTTGTGTGCATGTATTTGAATTCACTTTTGCCAACATTTTTTATTCTGCGTGTTTTATATACAATATATTTACATCACTTCATGATTTTTTATATGTTTTGTGTTTCCTTAAATAGGATGAACTGGACCTGACTGATACGCACCGAGCAGCTATGTTTGCTCTTCCTGCCGAGAAAAAATGGCAGATATACTGCAGCAAGAAGATGGTGAGAATATGGCTTGAGTGCGAAACAGAGAAAGTGTGGAAGAAATGTTGTCTAAGCAACAAGCCTGAGCTCTGTATCTGATCTAGAACAGACATTAGACTAGAAAGCCTCTGGTCTGATGTGAGTGAACAGTCTAATGTCAGGCGGATTGGATTCTGTTCTAGACCTGAGGTCATCATGATTATTTTGTTTTATTGACTTTAAATAATCAAAGTGTTGAATCTTTTGATCTGGTTAATATTTGATCTTGGTGCTTTATCTGTAAAGTCTGCGTGATGCTGAGCAGAAAAGAAAAACTGCTTCTTCTCTTTCCAACATTAACATCAGTGTGAGGCTGAAGCTCAAAGCTTTCCTGCGTTTCTGATTCGCTGCCACGGGGTGCTGAGTTCGTCACCAGAGTGTACCTTTAATAACTAATAAAAAACACATGCAGCTTAATATTGAGGAAAAAAGAAATGTTAATATATTATTTACAGCTCAGCTTCTTTCTTTCTTTCTTTTTGCCTCCATTAAATAAATATTATTAACAATTAGGTGAAAACACGTCTTTATTACTTTAAACTAATTGCTGGTGATGCTTTATAATAAGAGATTATAAGGTTAATGCTATTTTTTTTTAGATGTCTGGACTATGTTTTGTGTGCATGTGGACTATGTTTTGTGTGTGTGTGCGTGTGTGTGTGTGTGTTTTCAGTTCATAGTTATTAAATTGTTTTTCCAGAGATGAAGAATAATGCTTTGCTTCTGATGTTCAGGAACAGGAGGAGAACAAAGGAGCGACGAGTTGGCCTGACTATTACATTGACCAGATCAACTCCATGGCTGCTGTGAGACAGACACACACGCACACACACACACACGCACATACGCACACACAAACCCGCACGCGCACACACACACACACACACACACACACACACACAGTGTATAATGAGGCAGTTTACAGAAATCATTAAGGATATTTTAAATATTTTGTCAAATATTTAAATATTTTGATTGATTGATTGATTGATTGATTGATTGATTGATTGATTGAGCGAGCTATACGTTAAGGCATCTTTTCTGGATTACCGTATATAATATACATATGCAGTGTGTGTTGCTGTCTCCTGCATGTCAGTGGGTGTAGAATATTCTGTAATAACTCCACTGTGTGCTGGTACTCTTGCTCAGAGGAAGACATTTGTGGCTCTGGAGAAGGAGGATGAAGAGGAGAGGAACAAATCTATAGAGGGGTTGAAGACAGCATTGAGGACACAACCCATGAGGTAACTTGAATAATGCATGACATAAAGGTGTAACGGTGTTATCCTGAGTTTTCAGTGAATAAACCTTCTACCCTTACACCTCTGCAGTTTTGTGACCCGCTTCATCGATCAGGACGGCCTGACGTGTCTACTGAACTTCCTGAAGAACATGGAGTACGAGACGAGCGAGTCTCAGATCCACACCTCGCTGATCGGCTGCATCAAGGCTCTGATGAACAACACTCAGGGCCGCTCCCACGTCCTCGCTCACCCCGAGAGCATCAACATCATCGCTCAGAGCCTCCAAACCGAGAACATACGCACCAAAGTGGCCGTGCTGGAGATCCTGGGAGCCATGTGTCTTGTCCCTGGTGGCCACCGCAAAGTACTGGAGGCCATGATGCACTACCAGAAATACGCCTGTGAGAGGACGCGCTTCCAGGTGGGACATTTCAGCAACCACGTTATTATACTGTATGTTCTCAAGGGACAATACTATAGAAGTGAAAATTGGATATACCATAGAGCAGTCAGTATGCAGCTTGTATAGCAGTACAGATTTACTGCTCTCGAACAATAACTTAGCATGCAGACTTTATAGTCTATATAACTGGCAACGAAAATGAGTACACCCTAAGTGAACACGTCAAAATTGTGCTCAATATTATATTCTATATAGTATTATGTTGCTTAATATATAAGTGTCAATCATAGTTATCCAGCACGGACTTAATCCTCCAGAGCTGCACATGTTGTTGCTGGGATCCTCTTCCACTCCTCCATAATGATATCACGGAGCTGCCGGACGTTATAGACACATGGCGCTTCAATAGGGTTCAGGTCTGGAGACATTCTTGGCCACTGATAAACACGTGAACATGATGAATAGGACATGTGACTTTGCATGGTTAATGATGTACAGCTGTTATGACTTAGGGTGTACTGACTTTTGTTTTATTTTCAGAAGACAGTAAATCTATACTGTTATACAAGCTGCACACTGACTACTCTAAAATATATCCAAGTTTCAATTCTATAGTATTGTCCTTTGAGAAGATATACTAAAATCTTTGCTGAAGTTAGACGGCTGAACTCACTTTTCTAAGTGTGTGTATTTTCAAATATTATATATACTGTACAGTATAAACATACCAAATATATAATATTTTTTCCGCAGGTTTTTAAAAATTTTTTTTTTTTACCACGTTCCAAACCCCTCACATGCCTTTACTTAAGGTCGCATCCCAAATCACACACTTGCACTCTTGTACTGGGCTGCTTCCTTTACATGCCGTCTCACACCAGTCCATGTCCCGAAGTGCTCACATGCTTTCTTATACCGAGCCGCATCCTGAATCACTCAAGTGCCTTTTCACAGTATTTTTTTTACAGTACATTCTTGTTCCGTGTCACATCTCAAATCTCTCACACGCAACCCAAATTACTCACATGCCTCCTGACACTATGTTTTCTTACAGTGGGGTCGTGTCCCAAATCCCCCAAATACCTTCTTACCCTGGGCCACGTCCTGAATTACTCATATACAATATCTTCTATATACTTTTATTTACGTGTTCTGTTTCCTGTCTTTCTTCCTTAGAAAGAAGATTTGATATTTACTTTGTAATTTCCTTGAAGATTATTATCATTATTTTGCTCTTTCTCTTCTTTTAAACATGTGTGATGAACTCTCAGTTGTGTCTAATATTTATTAATAATAATAGGGAAAAAAATCATAATAAAAATATACAGTATAATAATAACTGGACTCTGTGTGTGTGTGTGATGCGAGTGTGTTTGTGTCTCCTGCTCTCTCAGTCTCTGGTGAACGAATTGGACAGGAGCACGGGTCGGTACAGAGACGAGGTGAACCTGAAGACAGCCGTCATGTCTTTCATTAATGCTGTGCTCAGTCAGGGGGCTGGAGAGGTGAGGCGCTGTGTTTAAAGTCTGTGTGTGTGTGTGTGTGTGTATATGTGTTTTAATGTGAGGAGAAACAGAAATCAGAGTAAATCAGAGTGAATATTTCACCTGCAGTCGAGTCTGGACTTCAGGATTCACTTACGCTACGAGTTCCTCATGCTGGGGATCCAGCCGGTCATCGACAAGCTCCGGACCCACGAGAACCAGACACTGGATCGGTGAGAGCCGAGTTTCAGCTCTTGATTCCCTGAACTTCAGTGTGCACTCAATAATATTTTTCATAATATTAAAAACTCTATTATTAAATTCTATTATTTGATTCTTTTTTTTCATACATGGGATAATAAATCTTCTGTGTTTCCATGACGCTGTAATAATCAGTCGACTTTCTTGTCTCTGAAGGCATCTGGACTACTTCGAATTGAAGAGAAATGAAGATGAGTTGGAGCTGGCCAAGCGCTTTGAGAATGTACAATTACTTTTTAATGATTAATCTTTCAGTTTTTCGTCTTTAAAGATCTGATCACATGACACGGATCCTGTCTTTGGCCTTTTTAGGTTCACATCGACACTAAAAGCGCCTCACAGGTGTTTGAGCTCATCCGTAAGAGGATCAATCACACGGAGTCTTTTCCACACTTTATGTCCATCCTCCAGCACTGCCTCCACATGCCCTGTGAGCAACAACAACAACAACAACACTACTACTACTACTACTAATAATAATAAACATCATCATCATCATAATCATAATAGTAATCAAATTTATAACAGGTATAAAGAGAGTAATTTCAATCTATGCAGATAAGCGCAGCGGGAACACGGTGCACTACTGGCTCCTTCTCGACCGAATCGTCCAGCAGATCGTCCTACAGACCGATAAAGGTCACGATCCTGATGTTGCGCCCCTGGAGAACTTTAATGTGAAGAACGTGGTGAGAATGT
Organism: Clarias batrachus; assembly: GCA_003987875.1. Lineage (NCBI taxonomy): Eukaryota > Metazoa > Chordata > Actinopteri > Siluriformes > Clariidae > Clarias > Clarias batrachus. Next base: position 107,908 of record QMIH01001445.1, read on the forward strand.
AAGTAAAAGAACTCAACTTTGTTTCAGGCTGTGTCTCTTTATCGTCTTAAATAATACTTCAGGATGATTCATACCTTTATGTATGAGAGAAAACCTTGACATGAACTTATAAAACTTATTATATTGTATTGTATTATAATGTTAAATTATATTAGGTGGCATGGTGAAGTGGTGGCTAGCACTGTGGCCTCGTACGTCCAGGGTCAAGGGTTCAATTCCCACTGGTTTCCTCCCACAGTCCACAGACATGCTGCAGACATTAGACTAGGCTAATTGGCGTTTCCACATTGCCCATTGTGTGTGTGTGCCATGCAATGGATTGACACCTTGTCCAGGGTGTACCCTGCCTCGTGCCCTAAGTCTCCTGGGCTCCGTGTATACAGGATAAAGCACATTATAGAGGATGAATCACTTGAATATATGATATCATACAATATCATATCACATATAACATTATCATAGTATTTTTTCAAAAAAACAATAAGTTATTTAAAAACAATTTTACAAAGCTTGTATATTATTATTGTTAAATAGCTTGGCTAATGGGTGGCACGGAGGATGCAGATTAGGTTAATTGGCGCTCCCAGATTGCCTGAAGTGTGTATATTTTTATTGGAGGTCATACAAAATAGGTATAAATATAATGGTCACCAAAGGCCTCCACGGTGGCGGTGAACTACAGAGGTTCATGGATGAATGGAATTTATTCTCTCTCCCTCATTCTTTTTCTCCTCCCTCTCTCACTCTCGTGGTGTAAAATCCGACAGGTTGGTGAATGAGAATGAGGTGAAACAGTGGAAAGAGCAGGCAGAGAAGATGAGGAAAGGTAATGTACACGACTCAGCCGTGACCTTTGCTCCTATTAAACACACACTGATTTCTATATAGATTTCTATAGATTTCAGCTCTATACACACATCAAAGGAGCGTGTTAACACATCTGTATCTTCTCTCAGCTTCGGTTCTTTCTGCCTTTTTCTTTCTTTCAATCAATCAATCAATCAATCAATCAATCAATCAATCAATCAATCAATCAATCAGATTAAACTTTTGCTCAAATATCACTGTCTACTTTAATGTGCAAGTCTTCCTTTTTTTTAAACTTAAGATGCACATACATCTGGATTCTGGATTTAAATAATTTTTTGCATACATTCGTTTTCAGCATGTTTAACCAGTTAAAGCACTTGTACCTAAATTCTCATTCACACAATTTTAGCTTTTTAAATTTAGATGAGGGGTAACGGTTCCAAACGTTTATTGCTCTTGCCAAAGCCATGAAGCTCTTTACTGGATGCTCTGCCTCATGGCTTTAATTAAAATTTAATCAAACTCTTATTTCACTCTGTTCAACACACAGACCACAATCAGGGATTTAGCAACTACCAACAGTAAAATGCAATGACTGCATCCTAAAGGAATAAATTAATACGAGAATGTAATTGGAAGAAAAGCTTCTTCCTCACTTAAAACTCCTCTACAGAACCCAGCAGCGTGAAGGTTGCCTGTCAGAAACCGCTCTAACTCTCAAGCTCTATCTCCTGAGGAATACTTTATTTTCTGGAGGGTCTTCATGTCTGGTCAGTAATGGTCATGATGGAGTGTTTGTGTGTAGAACACACCGTGCTGCAGCAGAAGCTGGACAAGAAGGAGCGCGAGTGTGAAGTGAAGGCGCAGGAGAAAGAGGAGATGATGCAGACGCTCAGTAAGATGAAGGAGAAGCTGGAGAAGGAGCACAATGAACACAAACTCACCAAACAGCAAGTGGCTTCACTCATGGCTCAGCTTCAGGAGCTCAGTACAGTACGTAAAATACTCATATTCACACACACACACACACACACTCAAATAGTGTATACACTCACACACACACACACACACACACAAATAAAAACCTATATAAATGTGGCTCTTCAATGTGTTCCTCTCCTCTAGAGGGCAGTTGTTCCTGGAGCACCTTCTCAAGTTCCTGAAACTCCTGGTGCTCCTTCTGCTCCTTTACCTACAGTAGGGGGTCTCGCTCCTCCTCCTCCACCACCTCCTCCGCCTCCTCCAGGTGGGATTCCTCCTCCTCCACCTCCTCCTCCAGGAGCTCCTCCACTTCCCCCTGGACTTCAGTTCGGCTCTCTTGGATTATCAGCGCAGAAGAAGAAGGACATTCCTCAACCTTCAAATCCACTTAAGTCCTTCAACTGGGCCAAACTTAGTGAGGTGAGTCACCGTGATGTACACTGCTGATTTCAACCCTGGTTCTGATATAGACACTGACTCCGAGTCTGACATCTGCTGCTTTCACACTGATGTTAGTATTTCACTAATAATGGGAATAAAAGACTAATTAAAATAAACGGGCATCACGTAAACACGTCAGTCGGAGCAGTCGGAGCCGATATCACCCGATTGGAATGAGTGATCAGTGGGAATGAGAGGGGTGCCATGAAAACACTTGACCTGATCATTTCTCTTTAATTGAATTAAACAAGTTCTTTCCGCGCATGTTTGACCCACATGGGAGTAACATTAGCTGATGTAATGAGTTTATCTTCCATTCCTGGTAAGTGGAGCTCTGGCTGAAGAAGGAACACTGATTGGCTCACATTTCACACACAGTAATGCGCCTAGCCAATCAGAGGTGAGCCTGAATGCTTGTGACCAATCATAACAGAGAAGGCGGGATCTATCAGAAAAGGTGGGAAGCCTAACTTAACTTCCAAATTGAAGAAAAAAAAAATCTTCTGCTTTTTCTTCTTCTGTTCTATTTGCAGCAGATTAAACACTTTACAGCGAGCAGAAGATCTTTGCACAGGTCAAAAAAAAATGACATCCAGATTTAATGCTTTGAGCATTCAAACACACGCCTTATCAGATCAGCATCCATGTAAACAGTTAAGCCGGGATCTCAAATCGGAATGATTTCAATCCAATTTTCAACAAAAATACTCCGCTGGCTCTGATACCGATTACAGTTTCAAATGAGTTTTGTTACTTTGTTTCCTTTTTCTGTTTCCTGCTGCCTTGAAGCTTTAAAGCCTTTGCAAGAAGTCTCTTTTCCATTATACATTCACATTTGATCCATTTTAATCTTAAAACTTTATTAACTTTGGTAGGAAACAATCTCTTCGGTCAATTTAAAGCAGACTTCAGGGTCTCCATATTTAATCAATTCCACTTCAAACCAGCAACAAAGGAATG